>LBNU01022913.1:4948-15590 GCA_014162995.1 Artemisia annua
AGTTGGCTAGTCCATAGCGAACGGCTCATGGTAAAGACATATCAAATCCGTTGATAGCTGGTAGTTTGCTAAAAACTATACAGAGAGCAGTCCAATTTACATATTTTTATTTTACCACTGCTCTTGAAAATTTTCGAGAAAATTTCCATTGCTAGTTCACAGTTTCCACTGACAGTGTAATTTTTACCACTGTTGAACTAGCCGTTACAACTGTTGTGTCAGTAACAAAATCTTTTTACTAGCCGTTGGGAAAATAACTGCTTTCCTTAATAATAGGGTTAAATTTTTGGAAGATTATCTCAATTCCTAAATTATAACTTATCTTTTAAAGATAAATATTTTCCTAATATAATCTTTTCTTGCGCATAATTCACAAACCCTAGAAGTATAAATATTTTCTTCCCAATTGGCTAGTCATTCATATAATTCGATACTAACACAACTACTTTTCATCAAAAATTCTATGGCTTCAATTACCTTTGCAGATGAGCACAACCAGGTGGCCAATTTGGAAAAATCAAACGACAAGAGTGGTCCCCTTTTTCACCAGATTGTGGATTTTCTTAACGCTACTCATGTTTTTCTCTAAAAACAAAAAATTACAAAAATATAAGTAGCTTAGAAGTAGATAATTTGGGTTAGTTGACTAGCAACTAATTCTGCCCTATCCTCCAAACCCAGAGATTTACTGCTTTCATAAAACATAAAAATACAAAAAGAATCTTCCTCCACCCTTAGACCTAAATTAGAGTAGTTTTTAGCCTAACGAACACTATTCCCTGTGAGAGAACGATCAATCCCCCGGTACTTGCCACTTCACTATACTACATCGGTCAGGTACACTGCCTGGTGGGGATTGCAAGCTTCTCGAGATCCCTCGAGAGGTAAAACGTAGTGCGTGTTGCAATCCACGCGCATCAGGTTCTTTGATGTATCTTACATCATCTAGACCAGATATCATGTTTGCAGTATGTGCTTGTGCAAGGTCTCAGGTCACTCCCAAGGTGTCACACTTGACTGCTGTGAAGAAGATTTTCAAATATCTCAAAGCTTTTCCTAATCTAGGATTGTGGTATCCTAGAGAATCCCCTTTGGAATTGGTCACTTACTCAGATAGTGATTATGCTGGATCAAGCTTGGATAGAAAGTCTACTACAGGTGGATGCCAATTTCTTGGAAATAGATTGGTGTCATGGCAGTGCAAGAAGCAAACAATGGTGGCTAATTCATCAACTGAAGCAGAGTATGTAGCTGCTGCAAGTTGCTGTGCTCAAGTTCTATGGCTTCAAAATCAACTTTTGGAATATGGGTACAATTTTATGAATACAATCATTTACATTGACAATAGTAGTACCATTTGCATAATTAAGAATCCAGTTCAACACAGAAAGACCAAACATATTGAAATTAGACATCATTTTATAAGAGATTGTTATGAGAAAAGACTAATTCAGGTTATCAAAATACATACTGATGATAACTATGCTGATTTATTAACAAAAGGTCTTGATGTGGGTAGATTTCAGTACTTGGTTACAGGTATTGGAATGCTCAATCCATAACTATTTTTTATATGGTCTTTGGTGTTGAGGGGAGGTTTTGGTACTTCATTTGCTAATTGTATAAGTTTGTATATGTTATGCTTGTATTTTGTTTGTCCACTAACTTTTATGCAGAGAACAAAACAAACAGTGGAATCAAAAAGGCAAGCAGTGGTAAATTGTGCTCTCACAGTGGAAACAGAAAAAAAAAATTTGTTCATTAGATTCCATTACAGGGAAAGAGAGTACATCATCAAAACATCAAAACACAAAAGCTAACAACACCCTACACTCCTACACAAGCTATTCTTCAGGCTTCTTCCCCTTGCCCTTGTAGCTTTGCTTGCTCTTCCCTGCATTGTTCCTTTTGTTCTCAAAATAAGATTGCAGTCTAGGACAAGCAAGCCTAAGCACTTGTGGAGGTGGTCTTGGTAGTCTAGCAGGCATCTCATAAATGGAAATTTGCTTCATATTGGCCAGAGCTACTCCCAAAGCCTTATTCAAAGCTCTTGGCAACTCCTTTGCCAAGGAATAAGTCTCATCATCTGAATCATCAGAAGAACTGGAGTACCACTCCAAAGATGGTGCACGTTTAGGAGCTGGTGATGGTGCTAGTGTGGAAAAAGATTGACCAACATGTTTAGCAGGCTTCTTCTTTGGTGACCTCCTTGATGAAGAGGCTGTAGCACAAGGAGGAAAATAGCTTGTCCATCCTGTTCCATCAGAGGATGAATCAGAAGCAATAACAAATTCCTCTGAAGTCAGAAGAATCAGATGAGATGTACACAATATTTGGAAGTTTGCTCATTGTGATTCTTAGGTTTTTGGAGGTTATAATGTGTTTTGATGAGGATAATGGAGAGCCAAGTTCTTTTTATAGGAAAAGTCATCTAAAAGGCCTCATTAATTGACATATTTACTTTCTAACCTACCTAAATAGGTGAAAGTAAATAAAGATATTATTGGGTTGACTTTTAGAAGATATTTGTGAATGGTGTTTTGGTTAAAAAGTAACTTTGGTTAGGTACTAAGTTTGGTTAAATACTTTCCATATATTATGCTAACACTTGCAGGTTCATAACCAAATTCTAGAATGGGAGATGATCATAAAAGGTGTATAACTGAGATACACAACAAATGGTTATTGATTCACCATGTCTAATCCACATAAGAATCAACTAGTCCAGAGCAAACGGCTACTGGTAAAGACTTAACAAATCCGTTTATGGTTGATAGTTTACCAAAAACTATATGGTTATCAACTCACCATATTCTTTATGATTAAGAGTTGGCTAGTCCATAGCAAACGGCTCATGGTAAAGACATATCAAATCCGTTGATAGCTGGTAGTTTGCTAAAAACTATACAGAGAGCAGTCCAATTTACATATTTTTATTTTACCACTGCTCTTGAAAATTTTTGTGAAAAATTTCCACTGCTAGTTCACAGTTTCCACTGACAGTGTAATTTTTACCACTGTTGAACTAGCCGTTACAACTGTTGTGTCAGTAACAAAATCTTTTTACTAGCCGTTGGGAAAATAACTGCTTTCCTTAATAATAGGGTTAAATTTTTGGAAGATTATCTCAATTCCTAAATTATAACTTATCTTTCTAAGATAAATATTTTCCTAAGATAATCTTTTCTTGCGCATAATTCACAAACCCTAGCAGTATAAATATTTTCTTCCCAATTGGCTAGTCATTCATATAATTCGATACTAACACAACTACTTTTCATCAAAAATTCTATGGCTTCAATTACCTTTGCAGATGAGCACAACCAGGTGGCCAATTTGGAAAAATCAAACGACAAGAGTGGTCCCCTTTTTCACCAGATTGTGGATTTTCTTAACGCTACTCATGTGAGGTATACCTTACTTCTTAATCCCACAATCTATATCTCTTAAATCAAATAGTTTTGGAACTCTGTACAATCCATAACAATTGAAAATAGAGATACACATGAATCTGTTGATACTCTTAGAGCCACAGTGGATGGGGTAACTATTGATGTTACTGAGGCATCCTTGAGGAGAATTCTCCAATTGGATGATCTCAATGGTACCATCACATTACCTATGCCAGAAATTTGGGAAAGTCTGACAAAAGGGCTACTTTAAAAAAGAGTGGTTTTTGTCCTCATTGGAGATTTTTAATTCATACTCTATTACATTGCCTTAGTCCTAAGAAAACCTCTTATGAACAGTTCAGTTCACCAATGGCTTACCCTTTGGTTTGTCTAGCAAAAGATAGAGTTTTTAATTGGTCTAAATATATTTTTACAAGTATGCAGGGCAATATAAAGAGTTCAACAAAATTTTTGATGTACCCAAGGTTTGTGCAAGCAGTGCTAAATGAATTTCCACTGCAACCCCATAAAAGAGTTTACAAAATCCGTTGCCTTAAGCACAAAGTTTTTCAAAATATGGATAAAATTGGCAATTGGGTTTTGACACCACTTTTTCCTCAAATGCTTGCAAAGATTGTACAGGTACAAGGTGTAGATGCAATAATCCTAGTTGTATCTCAAAACACACCTATAATAACTGTTCCTTCTATTGAATACACTCCACCAGTTACTCATATCTATGAGAGGAGGCAAAACCAGCCATCTCCTCTCATCTCAACACAGCATGTTCCTGAACCTTTTGGTGTTGGAACAAGCAGTGGTGGTTCAAGGTTTCATTCTAGCCCTGCTAGGATGGATTCTGAACCAATGCCCCATGATTCACCTCTCCCAATAGGTAACACAGTTGGAAGTGTTGAGGGCAGTGAGCAACCAATGGAATTGATGGAACTATGTACCAAGTTGACTAAGCAGGTTGAATCTCTGAAGAAGGAATTGGCACATGTAAAGGAGCAACATGCCAATGATATTACTCTATTGCAACAAGAGATTNTAGGATGGATTCTGAACCAATGCCCCATGATTCACCTCTCCCAATAGGTAACACAGTTGGAAGTGTTGAGGGCAGTGAGCAACCAATGGAATTGATGGAACTATGTACCAAGTTGACTAAGCAGGTTGAATCTCTGAAGAAGGAATTGGCACATGTAAAGGAGCAACATGCCAATGATATTACTCTATTGCAACAAGAGATTCAAGCCCTGAAGGATAAAGTTCAGGGGTCTAAGCAACCAAGAAGGACTGCAAAAATGGTGATTTCTTCCTCATCCTCACCCAGTGATGACTTCTTTGATGATTTGGGTAATTCTCCCAAACAGGGGAGGAAAACAGATGCTGAAACTAAGGGGAGGAGAATTGATTTCAGGGAAGAAGATGATACAGATGCTGATTTTGGTGTTCAAGATTTGGCATTTGAGCCAATGAATGATGTTGCAGAGCTAGAAGTTTCTCAACAACAGCAGTTTAATACAGAAGAAACAGATCAAGAGCAAATCTTTTCCACTGCTGCAACAACAATTTCCACTACTAACCCAATTTTCACTGATGTTCCCACTGCAGAGCAAATGGTTCCCACTGATGGTCAAACCATTACCACTGCTGAGGAAGAACTTGAAAAGATAAGAAAGGAGAAAGGGAAAGCAATTATGCAGAGTGAAGAACCACCAGTTAAGAAGGTAAAGAAGAGTGTTCAAGCTCAAATTGATCATGATGCTGAAATTGCAAGGAAACTTAGAGAGGATGAAGCTGCAAGAAAGAAAAGATTGGATGAGATTGAAATTGCTGACTTCATGATGGCTCAGAGAATGGAAAAGGTGGAAACCACTGCTCCATTGGATGTTAATCCAATTTCCACTATCCAACCTACAATTCTGAGAGAGAAGACTCCAGAATTTACATATGTCCTTACTGAAGAGGATTATGATTTCTTGATTGCTAACAATCCAGTGATCAAGAAGAAGGCAATTGACCTAGTGGCAGATAAATCTTTAACTGAAGCACAAAGAACAACTCAGTTAAAAGATTTCATTGAAATGAAGAACAGACAAGCACTTCAAGATGCAATCAGTACAGTCAAAAAGGTGCAAAAGAAACCAAGGCAACCAACTAAAGCACAAGTTCTTTCTACAATGAAGACTTATTGTTGTCATGTTGGTGGATGGAAGATGAGCAAGTTCAAAGGAATGACCCCTAATCAGATTGAAAGTGCATACTACAGAGTTAAAAGGCAAGATCTTGATTTTGTTCCTATGAATTCAGAAGAAGAAGAAAGAAGATTTCCTGCACCTAAAAGGAAAGTCAAGCATAGTGAACCTCAAAATGTTAAGAAGACAAGATTTGCTGAAGCAACAAAAGTTCAATCGGAAAAGTTCACTGAAGAACAATTGACTGATATGATATTGATTGAAGAAGAAGATTTCTATCCAGACCCACTGCAAGTCAGACATCCTATCATTGATTGGGAAGTTTACAATGGTAGTAACTTTGCTTCAAGATGGAAAATTACAAGGCTAGGTGGTGAAACTTCTTCATTCATTCAGTTTGAAGAACTTATCAAAGCATGTGACAGAGATGATCTTAATGCACTGTGGAGATTGGTTCAAGAAAGATTTGATGCTGGCAGTCTTAAAGATGTGAAAGAAATGCAGTTATGGGTTGATCTAAGAAGGCTCTATGAACCAAACATGACTGACAACTTTTGGAAGTTTGAAGCTAGAGGTATGGAAACTACATGGACTTATTATGACTCATGTGAAGTTCATCATGTTTCTACAAAAGCTGGAGTGGATGCTTTTATGTTTGCTGAGAAAGAATATCCACTTAGAGCTGGAACTCTTACTTCAATGTTGTCAACACAAATAAGAGTTCATGAAGATACTGAGAAAGTAAGAGCATTGATTAAAAGGATTCAAGAACAGTGTTCAAGAGCTATTCAAGCATTAAGAAGAAAGTGAAGTGTTTGGAAGAATTCCCCAAATCCTAAGACATTATGAAGATTGAAGAAACTTATTGATTTGCAGAGAAATCATAAGTTTAGGGGAGGATTGTTGGGAATAAAGCTAACAGTTACCACTGATAGGCTTGTGGAAGACACTGCTGAAGAATGCACTGGCAGTGGAAACTCATTACCACTGCTAGTACATATAGTTACCACTGCTTATTAGATAACTGATGTATTCGTGTATAGATAAGTATAAAATAGATCTTGTGTATATTCTATTTAGATAACTTAATACTTATCTTGTACAGGACTCCTTGTTCTATAAAAGGAGATCCTAGGTCATTGTCTAAGGTACGTATAATCATAAAGAGCTTCAAGGTGTAACCCTAGTGATAGCTAAGATCACTCGTATTATTATCATTAATAATATTGAAGCTTTGTGTTACATACAACTATACTCACTCACAATACAGCATATAAACTGTCTTTTAAGTGTTGTTAAGTAAATTCCGCGTGCTTAATAATATACTCAAAGTATCAACAACACAAGGTGTGTGTTTAGATCCATCAAAGGTGGTTAATGATCAAGCAGATCAGATATTGAAACTAAAGACTAAGTTGAAAAAGTTGAGAAATTCTGTTTGGCCATTTGTTAAGCATCACAGGTTATGGGTGAAGCAACAGAGTAGGAGTGGTAAGAAATCTAAGAAGGCATCTAACTCAAAGAAAAAGAAGCTTAGAAAGCATTCTTCATTCACATTGCATTCACATTGGAGAGGAATCTGAATGAAGATGATGTTGTACCTCAAGATTTAAATGAAGAGGATCATATTATGGATTATGAAGAAGCTCATCATGATATTGCTAAAAGAAAAATTGATGAAGCTGAGCAAGTTTTTTAAGAAGAGATTGTTGTTGAGCAAGTAAAGAGTGGAGATGTTCAAAGTACTGGTGATAAAAATATTGGTATTCAAGGTACTGCTGTTCAAAGTACTTTTGGTTCTTCAACAAGAATTTTAGGTGAAGAAGCTGGTACTTCCAATCCAATTCAGCAAGAAGAAATCAAGGAACATACTGCTAGTGATGATGAAACTATTGCTCAGATTATGCTCAATATTTCAACACCAAGAGGTATTGCTATTCCTGGTGTTGAACAGGGTCAAGTTTCACAATCTTTTTCTGAATCTATTGAAGAATTGGATCCTAAGGATAAAGGAAAAGGGATCATGAAAGAATCAAAGAAGAAGAAGAAGAAATTCACTTTAGCACAGTTAAGAGCTTTTGAGATTGCTAAAAATGAAGAAGCTGCTAGAAAGTTACAAGTTGAGTTGGATGCTGAGTTAGAAAAAGAAAAGGAGCAAGTTATTCAACCAATAAGACCAAAATCTATTGCTCAAGAAAGAAATGCTATGATGAGTTATTTGAAGGGTCGAGGATATAAAGGTTTACAGAAGCTGAGATATCCAGAGATGGAAAATCTATATGATGCTGTTAAAGTGTCTATTCAAAGAAGTCTTGATAATTTTGTTCCTATGGATTCTGAAAAGGAAAGGAAGCTGGAGGAAGTAATGAAAGAACAAGCTGACAAAAGAAAATCAAAAAGGAAGAGAACAACTCTTGATGATCAGTTATCAAAGAAGCTTAAGTTGCTGAGAACTGATACTGTTGATGAGCTGAGGAATTATTTAAGAGTTGTGGATTTTGAGAATCCTAAGAAAACAGAAGATACTGATACAAAGTCAATGATCTCTGCATTAGAAGTTGTAGAATCATCAGAAGATGGAGATTATCTTGTCTTTCACAGAGAAGATGAAAGTTTCAGAGCATTCAACTTGTTGTGGGACATACTGCATTTGATAGACAGAAAAGATGTACTTCATCTATACCAACAAGTACAAGCTCATTTTGAACACATTCCACCAAAAGGAGTGTGTTTAGTCTTGCTGGGTGATCTTACAACCATATGGGAGACTGAAGAAACAAGCAAAGATGATCTCTGGAATAACCAAGAAGATTGGGAAATCACAAGCTGGAGATTCTTTGAATCAGCAGGAGTGCATGTATTGGAATTAGAAGATGCTACCATGATTCACATGCTAGCAGAAAGGAGATATCCTCTTACAAGAGATCTCATGGTCAGAATGCTAGATCATGGTATGGAGGTAGAACAAGAGAATGAAGTAGCACTGATGGTGATTGAGCTATTTATCAAGTGGACTACTTCAGAAGATGATGCATAATTACTGGTATGGTTTTTGTTGTATAAATATTTTGAACAATAAGTACTTTTCTCAAAGTACTGCTAGACAAACAGTACTTTATCAAAGTACTGCTTGTAGCATAAAACCAGTAAAGTCCTTTAATAAAATTAGTAATTTCTGTAATGTGCAAAACACTTTTTGAAGCACAAGATAACGGCAACAAATTGTTGTGAACACATGCTGTTAGTACTTTTACTACACAACAAATGGTATTCAACTCACCATGTTTAACAAAAAGAAAGAGTTTGACTCATCATGAGGGTACGGCTCTGATATGATTATCAAATCCGTTTTTAGTTGACAATTTACTAAAAATTGTATGGTTTTCAACTCACCATATCTATTATAGTGAAGAGTTAGCTAGCCCTTAAGATAATGGCTTGTGGTAAAGGCTGTAGAAAATCCATTTGTACGGTAATTAGTTCACCATGGTAGTGATTATACTAAAAGAACTAGCTAGTCCAAAAGCAAACGGCTCTTGGTAAAGACTAAACAAATCCGTTGATAGCAGATGATTTGCTAAAAATCATATGGTTATCAATGTACCATGGTTTTTAACCTAAACATTGGCTACTCCAGAGTTAATGGCTTTGGTAAAGAGACATCAAAATCCATTAATTTTTAATGATTCACCTCTCACAGGAGTTTACACACCTGAAAGTGATGAGAATAGTATGAAACTTTGTGATCTAATGTACATTTTGCCATATGTTGCTGAGTAGCTGAAAAGATTAAGTTGTTGTGAAGAAAAAGGTTGCTGATAAAGATTGCTGATACAGACTACTTTGATGATGTTAATACAAATACAGTGAGTACAAGTCAGACAGAAGATAAAGATACAATCTTTCCTTGAAGACAAAGATGTTGAAGTTAAAGGTATAAAGGAACTTGAAATCAAGTAAGTAGAATTCAAGTTAAGGGAGGATTGTTGGGATATGAAGAACAAAAGTACTTCTGAAGATCAAAGTACTGCTTAGTCAAAGTACTGCTCGTGCATGAAGAAAGTTAAAGTACTTCTATGATAAAGGACTATTATGCAATATCGTGAAAGGATTGTAATGCAAAGTTATTAGAATATTCTAGAATTAGTTTAGAATTAGTTTACTTGTCGTACAAGAATTGTAAACCGACTAGGGTTTTCCTTATGCCTATAAAAGGACCCCTAGGTTGGCATTAGAGATATACACATGCAAGTATGATATTAGAGTTATTTAGCGATTAGGGTTGTTAGTAAATCTGTATATTAAGCAGGTTCAAAGTTTGGTTTTAATACAATCGTTAAAGTTTGGTTATTCTTCTTAGCTTTGTTGAAGTAGATTCCGCATATTTAACAGAGTTATATCAGTGTTTCATTGTTAGTAGTTTTGGAGTTATTCAACATTACTAAACTCTTACAATTTACATAGTTATTTTGGTCAGAGTAAATCGATCCAACAGATGAGATCTCTTTCATCAGACCTCTTTGCAAAAAGAGAGTAGAGAACTTCATCAGCAAAGCCAGCAGGGATATCTCTTTCCTTTATGTTGTTTGAAGAAGAGGCATAACTGCTAGAATTAAAACTGCTAGAACTAACTTTGTTAGTTGTTAGCATCGTATTTTTATATTATGAAGTGTCGGTCATTATATCTTTGAATCGTGTAATAGGTTGCGTAAGAAAGTATTTCAAAGTTGTTTGTTCATGTTTATTAGAATGTTAGAACTACAAGGGCTAAACTTGTAAAGGCATGAAAGCTAATATGCCTAGCCCTTTATTAAGAAGTGTAAACCTTCATTTGAAGGTTGGTTGATCATTTGGTAATAATACAAGTTCTTATTTCACACATATGATCCTCCCACTCTCTCTCTATACATCTCTCTTTCTCTCTGTAGATTTGATGAAGAAGGTTGTGATTTAGGTTGTTTCCAAGGTCCTACAAGTGGTATCAATCGCCAAGGGATAGATTTAGGTTGTTTTAGATTCGTATGGGTTTGTTTTAGGGTCGTTTGGGTT
>LBNU01022915.1:0-18782 GCA_014162995.1 Artemisia annua
ACCCTTTTAAGCATGTATTTCTCAGGTAATTAGAAGTTTGCTTTCACTACATGGACAATGGTTATGCTGCTTGGACCTTGGCTTGGGTTGAGATATCGATGGAACTCTGATGTTATTTTATTTGGACCTATCTACTTTTATTAACTATGGGCTTTCCTTTATAAAAGATTTTTGGATGATTGTAAACTTTAACTTTACGTTGAACTTGTTTACATTTGCATCTATGTTATCTTGTTATCTATTCTTGTGATGATACCAATTCCCCGTAGCACCCTGAAAGCTTGTAAGTCTTCCGCTGTACGAATTTTGGGGGTGTTACAGTAGGAGTAAGCACTTTTGAATTGATCCACTCTGAATAGACAATCCCCCGAGGGACACGTTTACATTGTATAGTTAAAGAGATCCATTATCAGCTTTTAGGTGACAACTAGCTCTAATAACTATCTTGAAGTTGTTAACACTTCTTGAAAAGAAGGTTAGACCCGTCGTAGTTCATGTCTAATCAGAGTTTCTCGAATTGGTACATTCTACTTGGACAAAGTCCTTTCGATTACTAACATTCAAATTTCGTCAATTCGAGGGTTAAATCTGAGTCGAGCTCACGAGATTTAGCCACAATCATTAAACATTTTAGATCACCTTCATTTTAATCACGTCTTCTCCCCCTCAAAAATAGCATAAAGTGATATTTTTGATATCATCTGATTAAGAAAAAGCTTTTGGAGAGATAGACGGTTTTGCTTTAGCATGAACTTGGAACTTTTTCTTTTTATACTCCCCCTTAACAAAGGCATATGTCAAATTGAAATTTGAAAATCATTTAACGGTTTGGAGGGAGTTTCTTTTTGAAATGCGAGTTATGTACTGAAATGTACACAAGTCATTTTTGTGAAACGAGTTTTTGTTTGAAATATTTTCGTTTGTTTAGACTCGAACTTTTTGAAAAGAATTTCATTTTTGAACGTTCGAGTCCTGATCTGAAATAATCAGAAGTCATCATTTTGGTCCGTTAGTTGAAATCTTTTCGAGTTTAGAAACCCGGACCTAAGTTTTGAAAAGATTTCACTTTGAAGCATGGGTTTCGTACTGAAGTATACGAAAGCCATTGTGAAGAAAAATTTGAGAAACGACATGTTTTAGAAAACATTTAGTGAACTCCCGCTCAAGCATATGTACATATCCGTGTCATTTTTGACTGACATTTCTAGAAACGTACATAATATCGATTATACGAGAGACATATCGTGAGAAGAATATTTTTGGATTTTTGGATTTTATATTGTTTTTGTATTTTTGAAATTTTCTATTTTTGTATTTTGTTTTTGTTGGTTTTTCAAATTTTGTATTTTGTTTTTCAAAAAAATTTACAGCGAAGCGGTTTTGAAAACATTTTTCAAGAAGATTCGAGAAGACGTTCTAACTCCTCAGGGGTTAGGCTTCGCATGCCAATTCGTCGAACTAAATCGTCAAACCTATCTTTTGGAAGGGCTTTAGTAAATAGATCGGCGAGTTGGTATTCCGTCTTAACGAAAAATAATTCAACAGTACCCTCTTCTACGTGCTCTTTGATGAAGTGGTAGCGGACTCTAATATGCTTCGTCTTAGAATGATGAACGGGGTTGCACGAGATGGCTATGGCACTTTTCGAGTCACAATACATAGGTATGCGGTCGAAATGAAAGCCATAATCTGTGAGCTGTGTCCGCATCCAAAGAACTTGGGCACAACACGCAGATAGAGACACATACTCGGCTTCCGCGGTTGATAGTGCAGTACAATCCTGTTTCTTTGACGACCAGCTTACTAGCTTTTCACCCAAAAATTGTGCTCCACCTGATGTACTTTTTGCTGTAACTTGATCACCTGCATGGTCGGCATCTGAAAATGCTATTAGTTTAAACTCCGAATCCTTCGGATACCAAAGTCCCATGTTAATGGTTCTTCGAAGATACCGAAAGATCCGTTTAACCTCTTTGAGGTGAAGTTCGGTAGGCTTTGCCTGAAACCGTGCTAATAAGCAAACAGCAAATTGAATATCTGGTCGGCTAGCAGTTAGGTACATGAGCGAACCAATCATACTCCGATATTTCTTCGGATCGATGGGTTTCCCAAACAAATCAGCACCTATTTTTGGTGAAGTGACCATTGGTGTACCAACAGAATCACAATCTTCCATTCCATGTTTTTTCAAAATCTCAATTGTATATTTAGCTTGATTTATAAAAATACCACGAGGGGATTGATGTATTTGCAAACCAAGAAAGAATTTTAGTTCACCCATCATGGACATTTCAAATTTGCTTTTCATGAGATTTTCAAAATGTTTTGAATGGTTAGGATTGGTTGATCCAAAAATGATGTCGTCAACGTAAATTTGAACGATCAAAATATCATCTTTGTATTTTTTGGTAAATAATGTGTCATCAACCGTTCCTTTTGTGAAATTGTTTTTAAGCAAGAAAGATGATAGTTCGTCATACCACGCCCTTGGAGCCTGTTTTAAACCATAAATGGCTTTCTTAAGCTTGTAGACGTAGTCTGGATGATCTTTGTCGATGAATCCCTCTGGCTGACTCACATACACTTCTTCTTTCAGAGTTCCATTCAAGAAAGCTGTCTTAATGTCCATCTGATAGACGGTGATGTTTTTGTGAGCGGCATAAGCTAAGAAAATCCTGACTGCTTCAAGTCTAGCAACGGGCGCGAATGATTCTTCGAAATCTATCCCTTCTTCTTGCGGATATCCTTTAGCCACAAGACGAGCTTTGTTGCGGATTACAGTCATTTCTTCATCCAATTTGTTCTTCCACAACCATTTAAGATCAAGAACACGTTTCTCAAGTGGTCTGGGTACAAGTTCCCAACTATCGTGTAAATTGTATGAAAGAATTTCATCCTGCATCGCTTCAATCCACGGGTATTCTGCCATTGCCTCTCGAATGTTCTTAGGTTCTTTCAAACTTAAAGCACAGATGTAGATACATAATTCGAGATCGGTGGCAAGCTGTCTCCTCGTCTGAACTGGCCTGGATGGTTCACCAATGACATGTTCGATTGGATGGTCTTTAGTCCATTTGAGTGTAGAAGGGTACCTTGAATTCAACATATGCGTGTTAGATGGTTCATGTAACCTCGAAGAAGATGATTCAGATTCAGAAGCAAACGGGTTTTCAAAAACTTCTTCTTCTTCGTCTAACGTAGCATTTTGTTGTGAAGATTCTCCTTGAAAAGTTGAATTTTGGTTTTGCTCATCAACTCTTGGTAGAACAATTTCAATCACTGGAGATGCTGGAGTAGATGTTGATGATGATGTTGAGGGAGTTGGTGCTTGAGTTTCGACGGTTGTTGATGCATCTTGTGTTTGTGGTGGTGGTGGTTGTTGATGTTGAGCGGGTGCAGCGGAATGATGTGAAGATGCATTTGTCGAAGTTCCACCATAGTATTCATCAAACATTAACTCGAAGAAATTTTCCAGTTCTTGATTTGTTGGTTTATCTGGTATAGTTGACTGAGCTCCATTAGGTACGAGTCCTGAACTGATATGTCCAGAAGTCTTTCTGTTAGGTTCGGGTCCTAATCCGGAATGATTAGAAGCCATTGGATTAAGCGCGGGTTCTAGAGTGAGTCTCTCAGAAGCCATTTGTGAAATCTCGTCAAATTTCACATTCATCGTCTCCATTATCCTCTTAGTTCTTCTAACATACACCCTGAATGCCCTCGAATTTTCTGAGTAACCAATGAAGATTCCAATATCACCCTTAGCTTTCAATTTACCAAGATCTTCTCTGTCGTTCGTCGGATAGCACAAAGCGCCAAACACGTGAAGATAAGAGATATCTGGTTTTCGACCGTTCACAAGCTCATAAGGTGTTTTGTTGAATCTGGGATGGATTAAGGATCGGTTTTGAGTGAAACATGCAGTAGCGACAGCATCAGCCCATAAGAATAGCGGTGCACTAGAATAAATCAGCATAGTACGAGCAGCTTCCACAAGAGTTCTATTTCTTCTTTCAACTACCCCGTTCTGCTGTGGAGTTCTAACAACCGATGTTTGATGTGTAATTCCAACATCTTCAAAATACGTTCTTAACTCCTGATTTGTGAATTCTGTGCCGTTATCTGTTCTTACAATCCTTACTGGAGCTTGAAGTAGAACTTGAATACGCTTCAGAAAGGTGATGATGGTGCTAGGTGCTTCATCTTTTGATCTCAAAAACTTCACCCATGTATATCTTGAATAATCATCGACGATAACAAGAATATACTTCTTCCCATTGATACTTTCAACTCTCATCGGGCCACATAAGTCCATGTGTAACAAGTGTAACCTTGCTTCCGAACTAGGTACGGTTTTTGGTTTGTATGTTGCTCTTTTGCTCTTACCTTGTTCGCAAGATGGACATAAGTGTTCTTTGGTGTATTTGAGCTTTGGGAGTCCGTTGACGATGTTGTCTTTGGCCAATTTGTTGATCGTGTCGAAATTGAGATGGGATAAACGTCGATGCCACAACCAAGACTTTGTTTCTGATGCTCTTGTCATAAGACAAATTGGTGATGTAGAGGCCATTTGATTGATGTCGATAGCATAAAGGTTAGTGTCGCGATTTCCGATTAAAAGATCTTTTCCAACCAAATTTCGAACAAAAACCGTGTTTCTTCTAAAAGCAACCTCTAAATCTGCATCACAAAACTGCCCGACTGAAAACAAGTTGTGTCCCAACCCTTCGACATAGTAAACCCGAGTGATTAAGTAATTTCCAAACTGAAGATCTCCATAACCCGAAATAGCTGCAATGTGATCATTTCCAAAACGTACAGTTCCCATGAACTTCCAAACAAAGTTGATCAGCAGCTTCAAATTCCCGGTCATGTGCTTGGAGCAACCCGAGTCGACGATCCAAAGACAAATTTCGATAACCTGCGTAGAACAGAAGATTTTGTATTTGGAAACCGTTTCGAATTAGGTTCCATGGGGTTAGAGGTAAAAGCATTGTCACACTCATAGAAGGTTTCTGTTTGTTCAGATTGAACCACTATCAATTTACCATCCTTAAGAGTGAATTCTCTACCCGTTGGTTTCCATGCACAGTACTTAAGATAATCTCTAGGCATTTTATTACTTGTGGGATACCTAATCTTTTTAATTAGTTTACCAAAGTATCTAGATCTCGCACTAGATTTATCTAAAGCATCATTCTGTTCAAGCATCTCATTCACATACTTAGAAACACATTCATCATGAACATCATTAATTAAGCATTTCATGCACGTTAAGCAAAGAGAGTCATTACATGCATTCAAAACAGTACGATCAACATTACATTCAGATGAACTATGTTTCTTATTACAAAGCGATAAATTCCTAGGGTGTTCTTCTACTTCTTCCATTTTATTCATGCTACTACTCTTAGAGACAAGCGAGACTCTATTGTTCCTTGTATTGCTCCTAGGCTTTAGTCTGCTGCTCCTAGAGGTGCTTTCTAATCCTGTAGAAGGTAAGGCACACGCATTAGGATGTATGTTGTAGTCCTTTTTAGCATCCCTAGAATCTCTAGAATTATCCGTTTTGCACTTGTCATTTGTCTTAGATGTGGAGGTAGACGCAATAATGGGACTAATCCTAAAAAGACCAGGTGCTATCACTTTTGGTGTTTCGACAACCGCTTTTCCTTTTTCAACAATCTTTTCTTTTACATTATTCTTGGGCAAGGGTGTTGGAGTGACTGGTTTCGTCAAACCATTGTTCACATCGACTTTTGGAGCAAATTGAGAAATCGACATTTTTGGTTTTACAACCGGTTTTGAAGTATTTTCTTTGTCCGAAGTCGATGGTTTTGCAAACTTAGTATTCACACCCTTTCCTTTTTGACTTTCTAGCTGAGACCTCAAAAGATCATTTTGCGCTTTCATGTTTTTGAAGGCACGCTCATACGACAATTTGCCATACTTGCATTCTTCGTTTTTCCGATCAAGTTGTTTAAAATATGACACGTTTTCGTTTTCAAGTTTAATAAGAGCATTTTCATATTTTGAAACAATTGCGGAAGTCTCAGCTCGGAGTCTTTCATCATCTTCAACCGAATATGTTTGTAAAATGATAGACCTAATATTAGTAGACAGAACTGTTTCTAAGTGAGAATCATTTAAATTTTCCAAAACATTTATCTGCTTAAAAGATTCATTTGCTTTCTTTATTATTGATTTGTGGTCCTTAACAAAGTCAGCCGTTTCTTTCAAAAATGCTTGCTCAAAATGAATTACTCTAGCATTAATGGCGTTGATTTGAGGAGCAAAATCATTTCAAGAATCTTTTTCAGTTGTAAATGAACCGTGGAATTCCAATTAATCTCATTTAGTTTCGTTTTAGATTCTAAAGTCGTTTGAAGTTGCCCAATTCTGGTTTTAAGATCATCAAGATATCCTCTTCCAGCACTTGTGTTAAAATATTGCTTGAAGACATCTGTTCCATTTTTGAAAGAGATTTGGAAACAACTGCGGGTTTAGAAACTTGTTTTGAAATTCCTTGGCTTTTGGAAAGGTTTTTGGAAATCTCATATGCTTGTTTTTGAGGAACAAAAGTAATTCCAGAAAGTTTGTTCAATTTGTTGTAATCAATAGATTTCAGGTCTGGATTCTTTCGTGTCATTTTGTTTTGACTCTCTTTAGCAAGTTCCATCGTTTCCACATAATCACGAACAATAGGAGGATCATGCTTAGTAAACAAAACATTTCCATTATACAACACATTCTGTTCTTCCTGAGCTTTCTTGAGATAACAAGGAGTTTTTGTCACACCCCAAAAATCGGGTCCAGCGGAAGCTTACATGTCACTGGGGTGCAACTCAATTGGTATCAGAACACAAGTGCAAAGAACGGTTTATCATCTCATTCATTTAGAATAAAATCATTTAACAAAAGTGTTGAATTTACATTGTTAAAAGTAGTGCGGAATTAGGCCCTTTAAAAATAGTTAAAACGGTCCCCAAATGAATATCAGAGTCTTCTATGACCATGTCATGCCCTGCCAAAAACTTCCAGTAGCTTGCCATTGCTTAATACCTGAAAATACATACTAAAGCGTCAACACGTTGGTGAGTTCATAGAGTTTAGTGAAAAAGAATGTAATCTAAAGCATTTGAATGAAGATTTCCCAGCAAAGGCATTGTAAATCCACCCAGTTCCAAGTCCCGGCCATACAAGACTTGCAACCTGTGTGTTTACAACCCACTGCCCATTTATGATTTGGTTTATGTAAATGAAAGTAACATTTGTACCAAGATTCAAAGGTAAGTGTAGCAATACCGTTAAATATACAATTTTCGGCAATACGGCCATATAAACAATTATGACAATGAGGTCATATAAACAATGATGAAAATGAAGCGGAAGCCATAATACTACGTTTGACATCACAGCTAAGTGGGGAAACCACAATACTACGTTTGACATCACAGCCAAGTGGGGAAACCAAAATACTACGTTTGACATCACAGTCAAGTGGGGAAACCACAATACGTTTGACATCACAGCCAAGTGGGGAAACCACAGTATTACGTTTTTGAACACTAGTGTCAATGGGAAAATAATGAAGTATGTAACATGTAAACACATAAAGCATTTGAGTAAACCACAAACATTTGAGTAAGGCAATTGGAGTTTAAGTAAGCAAGTAGCATGTTCAAGTAAAACAAGTATTGCATTCATGTAAAACGAGCATGTATTCTCCCCCAAAATAGTTATAAAGCAAGTTAAAATAGGGGGCATGAACTCACCTGGTGCGATAGCTACGAAGACAAAAGTGAATACACGAAATGAGGCACAATCTCTAACAGCAACCTAATATGAATGATAGGTTCTAATGTAAGAAGTGAAATGATGCTACACATGCAAATACGTATGTTCTCGATACCACTCGTGAAATTTGAAAATAATGTTTATCGTCGAAAAATATACTTTTGACGTCTCGTTAAGTTATAAACTACTTTTCATGTAAATGTGTTGAACGGTACTCCACGATCCTCGTTTGATGTTCTATCGGCAAATATAATGTTTTCGTCGTAAAATGACACTTTTCATAACTTGAAAATATGGCCAAAATGGTCTCGCAAAACTAGTCGCGAAAAGTTGTACGTTAAGGGTTAGTGACGAAACTCGGCGTTTTTGAAAACCTTGCAACAATGTCTAGAAGTCGTATCATTTAACTTTTGACCATACGGGTCTTGATTAGATAGAAAACCGGCTATCAATGTTATGTCTTGCGAAAATATTAGTTGTTATACTTAGAATATATTTCATTTAGGTGCTGTCAAAATATATATAGTTCGTCGGGTTTTAAACGCGTATATCTTGGTCGTTATAAGCTCGTTTTCTATGTTCTTTATATCCCCGGAATCGTGTTACAGTGAACTAATGGATTTTTAATGTTCCGGGTTGTCTCATTTAAGCTTAACACCTCATTTTGGCCGTAGAAATTCGTGGGACAGCAAGTGTTATTTTCAGAAAATAGTTTTCGTCGTTAAACTTGGAAAAATCATATCTCCTTCGTCATAAGCTCATTTTTATCCGTTCTTTCGCCCATAGCTTTGTTTTTGAAAGTATTTTCTGAGTCTTTAGCCCAATGTTACCCAGAAACCCCTGATGCTTCAATGTTTTGCAAAAAGGGACAGCAACATTTATATAGTGTCTAAAATGGATTTTTCTAGTTTACAACTTGTCCAAATCTACTCCAATCAACTTCAAAACATCCCTTAATCTACCATACACCTTCTTAGGGTGTCATGGGGTCCTAAACATCACTAACCTTGGTGGGTTTCATGAAGTTACTAATAAAAATTATAGATCTAAGATTAAAGAGTATTATTGTACAAAGTGGTATATATAACATATATATTTGCAAGATCTACTACTTTTACTTGAAAATACATCAAATGGAAGTATAAAAGATTAGAAAATTTGTGTAGCTACTTACTTGAAGATTTGAGGAGTTTTGGAGGTAAATACTTAATTATCCTTGGGGTTTTTATCTCAAAACCCTAACTAGGAATACTAATAGAGACTAAAAATACTTGATCTTGTAAAAATTTTGGATTCTTCTTTGATCCTTGTTCTTGGCTGATCATGTAAGTGAGAGAGAAAGAGAATAATATTTTTGGTAGCTAGTTTTTGTTAATTGAAGTATTTGTATATATGAAAATGGTTGGAAATTCTTATGGACAAAATGGTACAACTAATTAATGAAGTTAGTAGTTTACTTTGAAAGTGTAAGTGATTGGTGGGGGGGGGGGGAAGGCAAAAGAATGGGGGGTGGAGAAAAATGTTAGATTTTGTAGATTTGTAAGATTTGTTAGATATTTAGTGTTTTTAGGGGATACGGGGTACCGAGTTTGCTAGAAATAAAGTTTAACGGTACCAAATAAAATATGACGACTTTGCAAAAATTATGAAATCACATTCCTGATGAGGATCGGGTGTTAAAATAATTGTCGTGTTGAGATATCGTAATCCGACGAAATTATTAGCGTTTACCGGGAAATATAGCATTTGGTTTCAAAACACCGGGTAAATTAATAATATAATTTTTATATCATTATAGTGAATATGAAAATATATTAGGATCATAGACGGGAGTATCGGGTATATGTTAGTAGTTAAACTGAGTGGTAACGTTAATTAAATATTTGAATATACGTAAATTAAAATAATGCATGACGATCATGAATAGTGTATTCCTTCCGGGAATGAATAGTGTCACGTGAATAGTAGAATTTTCAAACGCTTCTCAAAGTCTCAAACTGAATCCGAAAACGATGAATAGTAAAATGATGAATAGTGATCGGTGAACAGTAAAATGATGAATAGTAACTTGTGAATAGTAAATTGTCGAGGTTTGGAAAATGGCCTGAAATTGTGATTTGTGACAGTTTTGTTCCCTAGAGCCATTTTGTGTTTTGTATGGTAAATCGGATCAGTTTGATTAGTAATCATTTGAATTGTTTGACTCGAATGACCCGTTTTAACCAACAAGTTCTCTAGTTTTGCTATCATATGTTCTGACTCTATGATTTCTTCCAAAAGTTTATCTTCTTTCTTTGCAAAGTCCATTTTCAACTCTTCCTTTTCTTTTTCAAGATTGGTATAAGCTGATTTTTGTTTTGAAAGTTGGTTTGTTAAATAAGAAATTTCTTGTTTTAAAGAGTTAATGGTTTTTGTTGAACTAATTTGAAAAGAGTCAAATTTGCTTTGCAATTCCCTATCTTTAACAAGTAACTTCTAATAACCAATTTCAAAATCTGACTCGTGTTTTTTTTATCACTTTGAAAGCTTTTTTCATATTCCTTGTATCTCTCAAGCTCAGTGGTCAATTTCTCATTCGCAGCCTTAACTTCGCGATTGACCTTTTTCACATTCTCAATTTCAATACTACAATTATTCAATAATGATTCAAATAAAGCACGTGTTTCCTCATCATTCTCAGCATGCTGTGAAACTGAGCCTCCACTATGATTCATATCGGGAGTTGCCGAATAAATATTGCTACAACTCGGCGTGTCCAGGTATGTATCATAAGTGGTTGCTGGAGTCTCAGAATGCTGTTCCTCATGAGGGGACATATCAAATATATCATTATTGAGACATGTATTATCGAATGGTACCTCAGATACTGCATTGGTGTCATAAACAGGAGGTGTGTCAGAATCTGTGTCGTACTTAGCCTCCTGAAGATTTGCCATAAAGATGCAGTTCGTATTCACATCCTCTTTGTCTTCCATTTCATCCATAAGTGCCATGAAATCATTCTCCTCAGCATTCAACTGGAATCCTGCCTCTTCCTTTTGTGCTAGCATCAATTCTTTTTTCAGATACGCTGTATCCTTCTTTTTCGGCTTAGTAAGACAGTTCCTTGCCATATGACCTACACCGTGACAGTTGAAACATTTAACCAAATTTCCCTGATTCACATTCACATTTCCATTATTCCCACCAACTAGAGCTGCAACATTTCCAACGAGATTACCCACTGCCTGATTTCCAACATTCTGACCCCTCTGATTTCCAACAAACTGACCCATCTGATTCCCTGCATACTGACCCATTTGATTCCCTGTATACTAACCCAACTGATTCTGCATATTCTGATTACCCATGTGAAATCCAGTAGCATATCCTTGCTGATTCCCCATAACTCCAACCATTTGGCCTCCGTTACCCATATTGAAACTCGGCTGAGCGATCTGCCTGTTGCGAGTGTTCGATGAAATCTTGGTTGTCGTTTGTTGGTGTCGAATAGCGTCCTAGGAATGCCTTTGTCAGAAGAGCAAATGCTTGTGTCAAAGCTGCAGTAGATTCATCATTGTCAGTGAACTCTGGTTCTTGGAATTGTGGATATTGTTGTTGTGGAATAACTTGTTGTTGTTGTGGGTAGAATTGATGTTGTAGGATTACAGCAGTTTGATGTTGTGGAATATATTGTTGTTGCATATAGGTATGAGTGGAAGATGAGGATGGTTGATGTTGTATGTTCACTGGTAAAGGTATTGGTGTTTGAGCAATGAGTGCAAGAGGATCATGTTTCTTAGCTAGTAATTCAGCCCTTACTTCATTTGCCTCAGTTTGATTCTGCTTCAAGAAGTCATACAACTGATCATAGGTAACTTCATGCAAGTTCTTTGTCTGATAAACGATAGTGACGTATCTTCCCCATTCTGGTTGTAACTCATTCAGAAAATTGGTGTTGTTAGCAATATTCGTCTGTGAGAGATTGTGCCTGGATAAGTCATTCATGATCTTACAGAACCTGAGATAATACGACTCTATGGATTCACCAGGAATTGAAGTAAACTTGCGTAGTTCCTTGAGCAATTGTGTTTCCATTTCTTGTTTCCCTATGTCTGTCCCGTACATTAACCTTTTGACTCTTTTCCAGACTGCATGAGCACTTCCTTCACTATCCACAGTTGCATAAGTCGTTTCAGGTAGACCAAGAACAACGAGATGAAATGCCTGATCATCAGCTGCAATTTGTTGTTTGTCTTCCTCAGTGTAGTCAGCCTCTGTCTGATATCTGTAGAAAGGTTGTACTAGGGGGGTTCCATTTGGATCACCAGGGTCTAGTATCTCACGTGGTTTGAAGGGTCCTTCCAAAATGGATTTAACAAGAAGTTTTCCATTTGGTTTGCTCTTAAGATAGCGCATCATACGACTAGCCCATTGTGAGTAACCACCCTTTGACAGCATGGGAGGTCGGTTTTCAGCACCGGCTGCATGAATATCTTGCTGAGTTGCCATTGATGAAGTGATGATTGATAAATTTGATCTTGGATCGGTTCAACGAAATAGGATTTGAGTTTGGTGAAGGTTAAGTTCCTTTGTCGTAGTGAAATTTTGGTCTAAAACACTTAAAACCTCAATAACTTCTTCCCGGAGCGTTTTCAGGCTTCGAAACTTGGGGTGAATGAATATAGTACCGCAACGTGTCGTTCTCCTCGATCTCACGGTCGTTTTGACAGGTATTTCGTCGAAAACGGAGTTACGGATAAAAAGTTATAGCCGTTTGAAGTTCTGATGTCAAAAATCAACCAAAATTCTCGAAAATTCTGAGTAGTGAACAATTTTCGAAAGTGTGCCCAAAAATTCTCGAAACTTTTCAAGTTTTCGAAAATTTTCAAATAATCGAGAACTTTAGATATTCTCGAAACTTTTTTTAAAATTATCGAGAACTAGGTATCACAAAAGTTCTCGAAACTTTTCTTCCAGAAAAAAAAATTCTCGATAGTTTTGTTTAGGGAGTTCTCGATATTTTCAAAAAATTTGTGAGAGATCAAAAGTTTTCGAAAATTATCAAGTTGTCGAAAATTTTAGAGGTTCTCGAAACTTTCTAGATTTCGAAAATTAAGTACTCAAACTTTCTAATTTCCACAAATTAGAGAGTATCCCAATTGTCGAAGTGTTTTCTCATTTATACAAGTAAGGAAAACACCGAGTTATCCACCAAATCTGAAGAAGAGCAGTAGACAAAATTCTCGAAAATTTTTATACAAAAATTCTCGATAAATATGTTCTCGATAATAAGGTTCTCGATAACTAGGGTTTTAGGTTCTCGAAAAATTGGCAGAAATTTGATATTGCAAAAAGCACCCCGAAATCAAGTTTGTATTCCAAGATTCTTGTACTTTTATGCTTAAAAACACCAAAGCTTGAAGAAAGTTGCAAACTTGATGATTTTTATGAAAACTTTTTGTGTTCTCGAAACAAAAACCAAGTACGAATTTTTAAAGCTTGAATCTTTCAAAAAGATTGAAACTTTCTTGTTGGGAAATGTTTATAACACTATTTTGAAACAAAAGAGTGTTAAAAACACAAAAGAAACAAGAAAAATAAGAATCTTTTTGAGAAAATACGAGTATAAAGCTTTAAACAATCGAACCAAACAAACTCCCAACACTCCTAGATCATTGTTAGGCGAATGATACCACTTGTAAGACCTTAGATATATCAACTTTATCACTAATATAAGCACAATATGTAGTAAAGGTGGTGACTTGATATATGTATGTGGATCGTATATGTATGGAGAGAAAGAGATGAAACAAGAGACTTTTATTCAAGAGGCACACACACAAACACACACCTCAAATGTGCCTTTGAGGTGTTTATATAGTAGGTTACATAAGATGCCCTAAAGGGCTTTCTATGGGCTTGGGCTTGGACTTGGTTTCTTTTACATTCTTACTTAACATATCACTTAACTTTTACATGTTAGCTTACCAAGTCCCTAGCCCACTAACTTAACTATTTCGTATTCTTACAAACGACACAACATATATAACAATGAGAATGACCATCACTTCCATTTATATTTCTTTGATGTTTAACAGCTTAACTTTTTAATTATGAATATGTTTTGTTATTCCGTCTAAAAAAAAGTTATACTTGTTTTATTGTTTATATATCGATTATTCGTACGGCTTTATTACTAGTCGATTAGAGTTGACCTTTGGTACCAGTCCCTAAAGTCGACCGTTGGTACGGTTTTGTTACCAGTCGACTTAGCCGACCGTTGGTACCAGTCGACTAAATTTGACCATTGGTACGGTTTTGTTACGAGTCGACTAAAGTTATGTTAATGTTTTTTTCTTTTTTTGTTTACTACTTCAGAGCTTTCGCGATTTCGCCGCTCGGACTGCGGGGAGTTTTAGGTCATTAGGGTTCTATGTATTATAAATATTGATCAATAAAGTATAACACCTCACGGGTTAATCATTGTTTAACAGAAACGTGATTCCTATGTTAGCTTTCACTCGTTGCCTTGTATAAAATTTGTCACAGAATATGAGTCAACATGAGCTGCGGGAATCTGACTGCTCCAATTGGCTCTTGCTGACGTATCAGAGCCCAACCCTGAATTACCAAACTCCCCAAAGTAAAGCGTGTCCAGGGCGAAATCACCATCCCAATGTGGCTACCCAAGTGGTGAAACAATTTCGTCCAATTTACATTCCACAAACACACAACTCGAGAACTCTTTCCATGGCCTCCCTAGGAATGTAGTCTTGTGCAATTTTGGGTCTTTCTGAAACATATCCATGTATTCTTTGGTCCCAGTGATGACACATTCCTGGAAAACATATCCCACTGTTTGAGCAGGATCCTTTCGACCATGTGCTGAGATAACACTGTTTCCTCCTTTCATTGGATCAAGCTGACGAGGACGGATAAGGATTGTGCAGTTATGGAAGACTGCGGCGGAGTTGCCAAATATGAAGTCAACGTTGCCTTGGATGATGCATGATTTATAAAATTGGTGTAGGGAATGAGCATAAAGTGTATCTTGATGACCGAGGAATTCACAATTTTCGATTACCGATAAATCACTCAATGACCGAAAAGCAACTGCCTGATGAGTACCGACACCGGCTGTGTTTTGAATAGTTAGATCTCGCACCATAAAACCATCTCCAAGAACTCCTGCACACATAACATTCGTACCAACTCCTCAATAAGTACTCATTTAACTATGCACATGTTCCTACACTTGGATTGAATTTTCGAATGCATGTTATAATTTAAATTAATATGGATATGAGCAATTCGGATATATGGTATCCATATATAAAATGTTCAATCAAACTTCACACCATATATTTCTTGACCCTTACACGATTCATCTTTCCTTTACCATGAGAACGGAAAGTAGGAGCTCGTTGCTTTCTTTTTTTAATATGATGTTAAGAAAATCTGTTTTAACAATAAATTAAATTATAGTGAAATAAGATAGGACATGAGTATGCAATGTTTGGCTCACCAACAGTGGCTGTGTTGTAAGTATTAATTCCAAGGAGACCGAAATTCAGTGACCCGGTAATTAATGTTTTTCCAATACCTTCTCCTATGAACATTACATTACTCTTTTCTAACGGGATACGAACAATCTCGTCATAAACACCTTCCTTAATTAGAATCACAAAAGGTTCTTTACCACAAAGATTATCGGGGTTGGCATTCACTGCACTCTGCACCAATTCAAATGGACAAATGCCAACGCCTTTACACATGGTTACATTAGGTTTAAAATCTGTAGGAACCCTGGGTTCGAGACCAGGCTTAGATCCACCATCGACACTTTCCCAGAACCCCTCCCTCTCGGTCTTTGGACTTTGCCACAAACTTGTTTGGTTTCCATGTAGTTGGTACGACACCATCATGCTTAAGGCATTACTCGTAGATGTCACCAACGTGGTGTTCATGAAAGACACCGTGTTAGAAGCAAAAGCGTCTGTGTTGTTGTTGGTCCTATTTAACACTGATAAGCAGTCAAGCTGGTGACTAAGGGCTGCGCTTGTCCATGCACGCGCGTCCTTTATTCTGCTATTTGGCAAAGCCTTTTCGGATGATTTAAGACGGTATGCTGAGTTGCCAAGGATCTCGAGACATATATTAGTTGAAGTGGTGAGGTTTCTATTACCAGCTGCTGACGAGGATTTCGAGATATCTTGGACCATCAATGTAGCTGCCTCAAGGTTCTTAGTAGAGAGGGACAATGCACAATTTAAGATATGATAAGGGTTCGAATCTGGTGTAATGAGGTTGGATTTCGTGAGTGAATCTTGACATGTTACTGGGAATCTGGTGGCCTTGCAAGCTTCTTGGATCGGAATATCTGAAGATTTAAGGTCCTTAGTTGCCGCAGTGAAAATGAAGAAGAAAACATAAATGAGGAAATAGGAGGCCATGAAAGTAGCAAAAGGAAATGACAATGAGATATACATTTGAACAGAAACCTAACTGGGTACTGAATCACATAGACAAGATTAAATTCAGCAGATTTAGTTTTGATGCATTTGATCATAGAATGTAACATATGAATATGATTTTTTTTGTTTGGTTGGTGGTGGAGGTAACAAACATTACATGGAAGGATTAATTACTTTAATGTTTTCACATGACAAGGAGAATAACCACTCAAATCAAATCAATGATAGCCCTTAGAAATCCATCAATATTTCCTTCTCTATATTATAATATATTCTAAAAACCATTGGGAACTGGGGCCCACATCAGGGTCATTAAAGAGTCGTTAGCAACCTAATTCAGCCTACTATTGGTTCTTCGGGACAAGAGGCAAAAGACTATTGGTTGAAGGAGTAAATTACTTAGATTAGCTACAGTGCAAGATGAATAGTAACACTGCTTTGCACTGTTTTACACTGTTCGGTACTGTAGATAACTGTAGAAATATTAAAAAACAATCTCCAATCAAAAAAAAAAATCAATCAAGAAATCCCAGATTCATCTAAGATCAAAAAACCATCTCAAAAATAAATAAATAAACAAATAATAATTTTAAAAAAAAATCAATCAACAAATAGATTCATGTAAGATAAAAAAACCCTACTCAATTTAAAAAAAAAAAAAAAAAAAAAAAAAAAAAAAACCAATCACAAACAAAAAAAAAAAAAAAAAAAAAAAAAAAAAAAACCCAAACAAATCTAAAAAAAAAAAAAAAAAAAAAAAAAAAATTAAAAAAAAAAAAAAACAAAAAAAAAAATNCTAAGATCAAGAAAACCTTCTCAATTAACATTCCAGATTCATCTAAAACAAAAACGAAAACATTTGAATCAAACCAACCAAAATCCTAATTGATAAAGCACCAAACCCACAACAAATCCAATCTATTCGTGATAAGAAGCTTTGAACAGTGGACAAATGTGCTTGATTTTTCGTGTGTGGTGAAGTGATAAAGAAGAAAGGGTCGAATCTAATGTTTGTGTTTGTGATTCGTGGGATTATGATGTATTTATAAGGTGGGTGTCATTCATTTGAAAGGAAATATAAGGATGAACAAGTGGAAATATAAGGATCGAATGACTTTAAAGGAGTAATATTTTCCTTGGAGAGATAAGAGCATGCCCAATGATAACGCCACACCCATGTTAAAGCCCCAATAACGTGCGTTAAGGCGTGCGTTACCATTGCATGGGCCACGTTAACGCAGCGTTAACGTGGGTCGTTAACCCACTAACGCTGCGTTAAGGGCTGTTTAAAAAAAAAATCATTTCACCCCCTATAACGGATACTTTTGTTACCGTTATTTTTTTTATTTTTATTTTTCACTTTCACCCCCCCCCCCTTTTTTCAAACGGCTATAACTTGTATTTTCAAAAAAAAAATCAAATCAAATAAACACACCTATAAATACCAACTAAACACATACATATTTTCCATACTATCCACTACTAATTCTCCACTCTTTACACTCCCTATATAAGAAAAAAAACATTATTCACTCATAATGGATCCAAATCAAAATAACGAATTTGGTCCGAGTTGGTCAGACATCGATGACGAAGAAGACATACAGTTTATGGTTAATGCGTTCGAGTTACATCAGCGCATACAAGAAGAAGAAGAAGAAGAAGAAGAGCTCAATCCTCTATCACCGTACTCACATATTCGTGAACGTGAGGTTTGCTGAGAACGTTTGAAAAATGATATTTCTTCAAGGTTGCAAGTATACGCACGGTAAAGTTCCGTAGGAGGTTTCGTATGAGCCGGAATCTAATTTCTACAAATAGTCCAAAGGTATTGAATTTACGAATTCGATGTATTCCAGATCACCTTTAAATTCCCCTTTAAGTTTAGGACCCCGATTGCACGGGTCTGAGGGAGTATTAGTGCACTTATGAAGTGGTACGTCTGCAATACGCCAACTGGCGTAGACACCGCCCCAGATGCGTTAGATGAGTATCTGCAAATTGGTGAGTCTACATCACGTCTTTTGTTAGAAATTTTAACATGTGTGTTTTATGGATTTTGTATATGCCAATGAGTTTTTAAGAGCACCAACATGGTCTGACATTCAACGTATTTACGATTTGCATTGACGTCAACATGGGTTTTCCGGGTATGCTTGGTAGCATTGATTGATGCATTGGGCGTGGAAAATTGTCCGGTGGCTTGGCGGGCAATTTTGGTAGGGGGTGATAAAAGATACCCAACGTTAATGCTTAAAGCTTTGCTCACAAGAATTTGTTGATTTGGCATGCATTTTTGGTATGGAAGGGGCCATATGATATTAATGTTTTAGATAAACTCTAACATTGTTCGACAGCATCCTTGCTAATGAATCTCCCAAGGGCAACCTACATGGTAAATGGAAAAAGATATGAACAGGGGTATTACTTGGCTGACGGAATTTAACCGCAGTGGTCAACTTCGTCAAATCCCTTTCTCGGCCACACATAAGACGAGAAACATAGTATACTTTAAAAGAAGCAAGAAAGTGG
>LBNU01022915.1:18878-45474 GCA_014162995.1 Artemisia annua
CTATGTTTCGTAATCGTTGTTTTTATTATTTTATATTTCGTATTGTAAGTTTTTAAGTTTTAATGTTATGTGGTTTATTAAATGAATTGTTGGTTTTAGTTTAGGGGGTGAATGTGAAAATAATTGAAGTTAATGTGTTAAAGCTGAGTTATTGCTGAGTTATTGTTGTGGGTGTTGAGTTATTGTGTTAAAGCTGACGTGGCGCTGAGGTGGCGCTGAGTTATTGTATAACCTGAGTTATTGTTGGGGGTGCTCTAAGGAGGAGATTTGTTTGACTGGGTATTCAAAGAATTATGGGAGGAGTTGGTTTGTTGAAGAATTAGGGCACATATAAGAGATTTAGGCTGTGTTTCTTTTTTAAGATGTTTAGAAAGATAGTGGGTCCCCCCATGTGTTAGAACATCTTAATGAGGAGGACTTCCTCTTTTACACTCTACGCTTACAGACGAAATAAAAGAAATGGTGGGCCCAAAATCAAAAAAGAAATAATATTATATACATTATATAGTGATTCAGATGGAATAACAAAAAAGTAAACAGACCCTTATTAGGGTTAGGGGGTGTTTCTTTTTATGCTTAGGATGTCTTAGTGCTAAAAGTGATGGGCCCAAGTAATATAATAATATATATTTTTGTTAAATCCTCTATATGTCAAAGGCCATTAAAAGCTTAGTACTCCCCATTAAGTGACTTATATGGAGGTTGACCCCACAACCTCTTAGTCTAGAAAAAAAAAAGAAACACCCCCTTAGTGTTGTTGGCTTATCCAAAAAGTTTAAGTTACTATGATGTTGGGCTACCAAATTTAACTGGTAATTTAATGGCCTTAACATTTGAACCTAGCCAAATTTTTTGTTAAATTCTGTCATGGGGATTATTGAATGATTTATTTGTTGTTACTGCGAAACAAAATAAAATCTTTAAAACATATATATATTATAAAATCGAAAGCAAAAAATCTACGACAAACACTCCCATAACAAAACTAATACGCGGCAACGCGTGGGTTACCCCACTTTTCTTTACAAAATTACACACTTCCATATTAAAAACAGAAATATACACAAAAAAAGAATACTGATGAATATAAACAAAAATTAAAATTCGACAGCATAATGAAAACAACCAACAACTAAAATTTATTCAAATTCCAATATGTATAACACATTCTACTTAAAAAAAAAACACACTCTCAAACATATACATTAACTAACGGAAAACAAATAACGTGGCTCAAGCACTCATATAACAAAATTAATGTCGACCAAGCATTCCCGCGGCAACGCGCGGGTCTACATGCTCGTTCTTTTCTATTTATAGAGCACCATTTCCACCATCAAGATCTTTTACATACTTATAGCAACTCAGTGGTTTTTAAACAAATTTGAAATACTATCTAGCTTATGTATCTTTCACAAAATCCAAAAATATAATACAGTAATTCAATTTTATGGGTTAAATGTTTATAGTTGGCAAACAATTTGAGTGTTTAAATTAACCATTTAAAAAAGTTAAAAGCTTTTATCTAAAAAAGTAAACAACATGGTTGAGGTGTCCCTGTTAATCTATATTTTTTGATCCAACAATAAACAACATATGCCACTGAGACGACCTTCCACCAATAAATCACTGTCAGGGAGTCATCACCGTCCCTCATCTTCGAGCGAGCAACGTTGTCACTTTATCGTCATCTTCTCACTAGAAACCACCATCCCAACTCGGATCACTCCAACCGTCATACCTTTGTCACCTTGTATATTGTTTCATGAAGATTTAGAGTATTATTGTAATAGAGATTGTATTTGCAATCACGTTAACATTATATATTAACTTCAAAAAATGAACAATAGAAGTTTTTTTTGCTAAAAATACGCGTGTACAAGACCATAGTAAAAACCCCACTTGGATTTTTATTAAACCCTAATCGACTTTTGTGTAGGTCGATTACTTAAACCCTAAGTTTAAGGGTTTTTGTAATTACTTGACCTTTGATTCGCGTAGAAGCTTGCAAGATACATTTACTATTTATTTTAAGGTTAATTAATTACATATATTAGATCTAAGTCTTCCGTTGCGTGCTTTGTGATTTTATGCTTATATATATGAATGTCATGATTATATAATTCCGGAACAATAAAAACTAAATTTGCTCATTGTTTTAACACTTTTTGAATTCATACTCTTATTTATCTTTACTACATATAATGGAGAAATGGTCAAAGTGGAAAAGTGGAAAAACTGAATTTTCAGTCAATCCCCATAATGCCCTTGTGTTTAGATATGAAAACTGCGTGTGAAATATGTATTTGGAAAGGAAAGTATTAAAACTATTTAAAGAGTATATTGAATTAAGGAAACTAACAACACACAAGTATATTTAAACAAGTATCTAACTAACTTTGTAAACTTATAGCGTGTATTTTCAAAACAGGTAGTTTCAAAAAAAAAGTTCTTAACGAATCGTGTATTTTCAAACCCGTCGGGTTGGCCCAGTGGGTTATTGACCCGTTTCTCGACCAGACCGGTTCAACCGGTTGAATCACCCGGGTCGAATGGGGTTTCAAAACATTATTTTTATTCCCCAAATCAATCCTTAAACTTTTATTATTTTTTGTTTATAACACAAACTATTTTTTATCACTAAAACATCTGTCGCTAGAAAATCCCGTTGCTATGCACGGGTACTCGTCTAGTATGTGAAAAATCTCCACCTGAAACCATGTTTGCAAGAACCTTGTATTCTTACACTACGCGGCATACGTATTGACAGTATGTGTCTGCTAGCTAGTAGTGCCAAAGTGGTAATAAATGTATAGTATAAGTATGTGCATATATATAACCGCATGCAAATGATGGATCAGTCGATCTTGTTGGTTAGAGAAATTAGTCAAAGACGTAATCATCTAGTTTCTTATTTGAGATATGCAAGAGTATTGGCCCTAAGCCAGGCATGCTAACTCAACCTGCACAAACTAATAAACTATGAGATTGGACCAAATCAAACTCAATATGCGCGCAAATTTATTGAGGCATCTGCAATGCTTCTAGCCTTTTTTGGTTAGCTAGGTTTCATATGCAGATTTCAGATTGACTTCGGTTTATGGTTTCTAATACTTAACCAAGCCAATTAGCCAAACTTGATCGAGCAACCTTTTTTTGGTTACATTTTATATGAAACTTCCCATACATGCTGCTATATATGTTTAACTTGAAACTTGATTCCTATGTTAGCCGCCACTCGTCACCTTGTATGAAACTTTTCAGAGAATACACATCAACATGAGCGGAGGGAATCCGACTGCTCCAAGCGACTCTTGCTGACAAATTAGAGCCCAGTCCTGTATTACCAAACTCCCCAAAGTAAAGCGTGCTCAAGGCAAAATCACCGTCCCAAGGTAACCAACCAAGTGGCGAAACAATTGCATCCAATTTACACCTCACAAACACACACCTCGAGAACTCTTTCCATGGCCTCCCTAGGAACGTAGTCTGGTGCAATCTTGGGACTTTCCGATACAGTTGCATGTATTCTTTGGTCCCAGTGACGACACATTCTTGGAAAACAAATCCAACTGTTTGAGCAGGATCCATTCGACCATGTGCTGAGATAACACTGTTGCCTCCTTTCATTGGATCAAGCTGGCGAGGTCTGATAAGGATTGTGCAATTATGAAACACGGACGCAGAGTTGCCAAATATGAAGTCAACGTTGCCTTGGATGATGCAAGATTTATAAAGTTGTCGTAGTGAATGAGTGTAAAGTGTATCTTGATTGCCGATAAATTCACAGTTTTCGAGTACTGATAAATCACTCCCTGACCGAAACGCAACTGCCTGGTTAGCACCAGGACCGGCTGTGTTTTGAATAGTCATATCTCGTGCCATAAAACCATCACCGACAACTCCTGTACATATAACATTATACCGACTCTTCATTAGAATCACCCTTTTAACTATGCACATGCTGACATGCTCCTACACATGGATTGACTTTTCAAAGATATACGGTAGTTGCTAGTATTTAATGAAATTATCGTAATATAAGATGTTAATTATATATGTCATTCAGAAAACAAATACTCCGTAATAATAATATTAATTAGTCCTTTGCATATAATCTCAGGGACTTAATTAAGCTATACCATTTACATTTCTAATCATGATTATCTATGAATTTTAGATGTTGTGTTTATTCTAAAACAACATGTTACCTTTCATTTCGTATATTTACAGTAACGAATCATAGTAAATGATATTTAAACAAAAGTATCAAAATTTGGCCTATGGAAGTGCAATTTAAATACATGACAACATAAACAATGTTCTAAAATCAATTTTAGAAAAATAAATAAATGATGTCGACATAAAAAAAGACATGCACATGGCTGGAATGTAAGTAGATGTGATAAGATTGACTCACCAACAGTGGCTGTGTTATAAGTAGTGATTCCAAGGTGACCGACATTCAATGACCCGGTAATTACTGTTTTACCAATACCTTCTCCTATCAACATCACATTCCTCTTTGCTAACCCAATACGAACAATTTCATTATAAAGACCTTCCTTAATCAGAATCACGAAACGTTGTTTACCACTAAGATCATCCGGTGCTGCATATACTGCATTTTGCACCTTTTCATACGTACAAACGCCAACGCCTTTACACACGGTTACATTAGGTTTTAAATCTATAAGATAAAGGAGCTTGTTGACTAGTGAAAGAAACTCTCGAGTTGGATACTCGGGGCGTGGACGTAGGGCAAGGAAAAGAGAGTTCCTTGTAGCCGAACCACGATAAACAATCGTGTCATGGTTTGATCGTTTCTTTCTTTATACTTGCATATTGTGTATTGTCTTTGTGTTCATATCTTTGATTAAACGGAAAGTTTCAAAAGATAATTAAACTAAAAACAGGTAAACTATTCAACCCCCCTTCTAGTTTTCCACAGTAGGGATGAGCAGCAGCACCGCAAAAATGGTACGGTACCGGAACCGTACCGGTACCGACCTAAACCGGTACCGGTTTTTTATACCCGGTACGGTACCGGTACTTCGAAAATGGTGGGAAAAAAGCGGTACCACAGAATACGGTGCGGGATCTTAACGGGCATTCCCGTATCCTGTACCAGTTAATGAAAGGGTTGGCTCTTTGAATTAAAGTTTAATTAAACCCATCTGTTCTCACTTCTCATGCATTCTCTGACGTTGCAAACCAAAAAAGCCCACATATCAAACCCTTCCAAAACCTTCTGTAACAACTAAACCTCTGCAACATCATCATTAATCATCCCAATCATCGTCATCTTTAAAACTCATCATCATTCATCAAGTTACAAAAAGAATATGGAGGTAAAAAGATTCTAATCTTTGATTTATTATTATTCTTATTATTTTTTTTGCCCCAAGAGTTTGGTGTTTGTGTTTATTAATAGTGTGTATATGTTATCAATCTAATTCATATATATTGTGTTTGTGTAGAATGATGATACCATTGTTGTGGAGACCCCGTTTTTTGATGTTCATGATTCAGATTCGAGTTACGAAAGTGAACCCGAGGTTGTTGTCAAAAAAGCTGCAAAAGCAAAAGCTAGCAAAAGGAAAAGAAATGACAAAGAAGAAGAATATGAGATATATGAGAAAACAAACAAGGAGAGGGCGCCGATTTGGGCACACTATGATCCGGTTAGGATGAAGGATAATCCAACAACGAGAAGGGTATTGTGTAAGTTTTGTAAGAAAACTCTAGCAGCCGATGGACCTTCAAATGGTACTTCTAGTCTTCATAGACGTTATCCATGTCCTAAGCACCCTGATTATGTCCCAAAAACACAAAAACAACAGCAAACTATCTTAGAATTTTAAAAAAATGCTAGTGGCGAAGGTACTAGTACTTTGCAAACTTGGAAACATGATGAAGGAAGGATAAAAAAGCATTGATAGAATTGTTTGTGGTTGGTGAAATACCGTTTAAGTTTGTTGAACATGAGGCGTTTATTAATTATACTAAAGCATGTAATGGGAGGGTTGTGTTGCCATCTAGACATAAGTTATCTAGAGATGTTTCAAAGTATTACTTAGATGAAAGAAGTAAGTTGTTAGCTTATCTATCAAAGTCAACCACTACCATTCATTTGACAACCGATTCATGGACGAGTAGTTGTCAAAGAACAAACTATATGGTTGTCACGGCCCATTTCATAGATGATGATTGGAATATGCATAAACGAATCATAAACTTTAGACCCATCAAAAGTCATAGGGCGGATGATATTAGTGCTGATTTGTTAAAGTGTATTGTTGGTTGGGGTATTAAGAATGCGATGACCATGACGGTAGATAATGCACCAAGCAATGATAAGGCAATTAGTTATTTGATTAAAAAGTTACCTAATGCTAGATTATATGACGATGGGAAGCATTTTCATGTTAGGTGTATGGCTCACATTCTAAACCTTATTGTACAAGAAGGTTTAAAGGTAAAAAATTATCATGTGGAAAGTTTATCAAATTCAGTTAGATACATTAGGAAATCAACACAAAGAATAAAAAAGTTTAAAGCTTGCATGAAAGAAAGTAGCCTTGAATCAAATAGGTTTTTGTGTGGTGAATGTCCGACTAGATGGAATTCCAAGCATGATATGTTAAAGATTGCCGTTGAGTTAAGGGATGTGTTTTTCAAATATGAACTTGTAGATGATTGTTACTATCGTGATCTTGATAGAGCACCTGAACACTCGGACTTTGGTGCTTGCAAAGAAATTGTTGAATTTCTAGATAAGTTTAAAGCTAAAACTGAACTGATTTCATCCAGTTCAAAGCCATTAGCTCATCTTTTTTTTGGAGAAATTCTAGATGTAGACAAACATCTTCGTAGTTGGGAGACTAAACCCGATTTTCGTATCATGGTTCAAGATATGGTTGATAAATATAACAAGTATTGGGGAAAGTTTGATAAGCTTAACGACTTTATGTATTTTGCCACCATATTGGACCCTACTATGAAGCAACGCCTTGTTTCACATGGGTTTAAAATTATGCTTATTCATAAAATGTCATACGAAGATACAACGGACGATGATGTTCTTAACGACATGGTAAGTGAGATGGTGAAAAAGGTTGTGCAAAGAATGGAAGTTTTGTTTAAAACTTACAAAACAAGGTTTGATACGGTTGGGTCTAAAGGTTCTTCTCAGCAAACAAGGAATCAAGAATCTGGTAATCAAGAATATAGTAAAGCACATGGAGGTGATAATGACTTTGTGTATGACTTCTTGAATTTGGAAGAATCAGGTTCAATTGAATCTGAAAGCGAGTTAACAAGGTATCTAAACGAATTAGGTATACAAAAGACTTTGACATTCTTGAATGGTGGAAACTAAATGCACCAAGATTTCCAGTCATATCTCGAATAGCAAAAGGTTATTTGCTATACTTTTAGAATTACTTTTTCAATATATTTTACGTTATTGTTATTTATGATGTAATTATTTTTTTTCAGACATATTGCAAATCCAAATAACCACCATGGCAGCCGAGTCGGCGTTCAGCACAGGAGGTCGTGTTCTCGACCCATATAGACTAACTTGTCTTATCCCGTCGTTGAGGCATTGATATGCACTCAAGATTGGGTTAGAAAGTCAAGGAAGGCTATAATAGATGACATTGATGACATATTAAATGACGACGATGTTGCAAGAGGTATTAACAACAAGCTTTGATTTTATTTTAAGTATGTGTTTCTAATCTTTGGTAAGTAACTAACTTAGCTTGTCTGTTGTTGTATGTGTAGAGATTGAAGATGGAATTAACAAGCAAAACAGTCGAGAGAAAGGGAAAGAAGGTGTGGAAGTTTGATAGCAGTTTTCAAGATTATTTAGTTTGTTTTTTGTTATTTTTTTTTGAACAATTTCATGTGATTTTGATAAAGATGGGTCAAACTGGGAAAAAATGTTGTTGTCACAGTATGTTTGTATTTGATTGGGTCAAACTGGAATCTTTTGAATGATATGAATATGTTATTCTTTTGAGTTTCAAGATTATTTAGTTTGTTGTATTTGAGTTTCAGTATGTTATTCTTTTGAATGAATATGAATTTGATCTTGTACATGAAGTTGACTGAAAAATGTTGCTGTCACAGTGGGTTAACGTTTGCCAAACACCCCTTTAAGTGGTTGTCACAGTGGGTTAAAAGTCCTTTAAGTTGCCAAACACCCCTTTAATCTTTTTAAGCCTTTTAGTCACAGTAGGTTAACTATGAGTCTATGACTGTTTTTATGGTGTGAAGTCAAGGTATTCTATTCACAGTGGGTTAACTATGACTGTGTTTTTATGGGAAGTCAAGGTATTCTATTCAAGTTCTATGACTATGACTGCTGCATTTGGTACTATTTTGTTACTTTATGAAGGAAAAAGAAAAGTGTTATAGCAAAGCAATTTTTATTTTTTTAACTTGCAACTTGATCATCAGTACTTTGTGTTCATCACCATAATAATTTATATCAACTTACTTGCAAGAAACCTGGACCATAATAAATTTATACCAACTTACTTGCAAGAAGCATGGATTTTTTGTTCAACAAAAAACGGGAAAAAATGGTACGGTACCGATTTCCCGATACCATTTACCGGTACCGGTATCCCGTCCGGTATGGTTCCGGTACACCCCTTTCATGCTCGGGAAAAAAACGGTACAACAAATTCGGTGCGGGTTCGGTACGGGATTGGTACCGAGCTCATCCCTAGGTAAATGAAACAAAGGACATCCACTTGTCATCCCAACCCTGGTTGTCTTGCAGTATAAAACAAAACAAGATGGGTTTACCTTTTTTCTATTATACTTGTACTTTATTTACTATACAAAGTCCTTCTTCCTTCTCTATTCCGTCAACTCAACTGTACTTTTTTTCGGTAATACATTTTTTCCCTCTTCTTCCGTCATGACGACAAACAATAATCTTAACTTGTATACGTCTACACTAAGCCTAGAAACGCGTTTAAAAGGCCTAGAAACGTTTCTCAAACGTTTCATGCTCAAAACCTCGCGATTCCGGTCAACATGAAACATTTCCGTGCAACATAGCATATAAGAGATGAGATCAATATAGAACTAATATTTGCCATAGAACCAATCAACCAATCATAACCACCCATTTTTATTTTCCACCTTTTTTTTAAAACAATATATCTTGCAAACGGTAAATCTTCAAGCTACAAAAAAAATACCATCGCGACGAGAATTAAATCATCTTTCTATAGATATGCATTGTTATATACTTTCGACGAACTTTTTTTTTGCGACAAACTTTTTTTTAATTTTCCGCCCAGAAAAATAATATATGATTCGTAAAAATCACATATGATTTGATTTTTACGAATCACATATGATTCTTACGAATCATATATGATTTGTAAAAATCATATATGATTCGTAAGAATCATATATGATTTGATTTTAACGAATCACATATGATTTTTACAAATCATATATGATTTTTCCGGGCGGAAATTTTGAAAAAAAAAAAAGTTTGTCGAAAAAAAAAGTTCGTCAAAAGTATATAACAATGCATGTCTATAGAAAAATAATTTAATTCTCGTCGCGATGGTATTTTTTTTTCACGTAACGATTTACGGTTTGCGAGATATTTAATTTTTTAAAAATGGTGAAAGTTTATTTTTTTTATTTTGATAAAAAAAATGAGTGGCTAAGAATGGTTCATTGGTTCTATGGCAAATATGAGTTCTATAATGAACTTTTGGCTATCATATAATGGGTATAAAAAATTTAGTGCCCCTTAGTGGGTTGGGTCCGGCTCGGTTGCTGATGGTGCGCCGGCCCAAAACCGCCCATGTAGCTTATATATCTTTCACAAATTTCATAAAAAATAATACAGTAATTCAATTTTATAGGTTAAGTGTTTATAGTTGGCAAACAATTTGAGTGTTTAAATTAATCATTTAAAAAAAAGAATTGATTTGCACACTTCGGAGATTGATTGGGACACTCCATTTGTGCATTAAATACCTGTACAGTATTAAACATTCTGCTTTAACTGCTTGTACATTGAGTGTGCAAATAACTTTCTAGAGTGTGCAAATAATTAGCCTTTAAAAATGTTGAAAGCTTTTATTTAAAACAGTAAACAACATATGCCATTGAGACGACCTTCCACCAATAAATCACTGTCAGGGAGTCATCACCGTCCCTCATCTTCGAGCGAGCAACGTTGTCACTTTGTCGTCATCTTCTCACTAGAAACCACCATCCCAACTCGGATCACTCCAACCGTCATACCTTTGTCACCTTGTATATTGTTTCATGAAGATTTAGAGTATTATTGTAATAGAGATTGTATTTGCAATCACGTTAACATTATAAATTAACTTCAAAAAATGAACAATAGAAGTTTTGTCGCTAACAATATGGGTGTACAAGACCGTAATAAAAATCCCACTTGGATTTTTATTAAACCCTAATTGACTTTTCTGTAGGTCGATTACTTAAACCCTAAGTTCTAGGGTTTTTGTAATTACTTGACCTTTGATTCGCGTAGAAGCTTGCAAGGTGCATTTACTATTTACTAGAACGGTACCCGCGCAATGCGGCGGCGGGCATCGTGTGATTATATTTTGCGTTATTTGGTTACACGTTTAGTTGTCTTCATGCTTCATAAGTAGAGTGTAGAGATATTAGAGATGGTTAAACTAAATAATTTTAGTTTGAACAACCAACCGCTTCTTAACAAACTTCCTAACCAACTTGCTTAATAACAAATTAATTTTAAAATCTTTCCATAATAAGCAAGAAAAAAGTCTGAATTTTAAGCCTTTCTAATTATAGAATAGTCCTAAATGCATTATAATGTAGTATAAATTTTAAGGTTAATTAATTACATATATTAGATCTAAGTCTTCCGTTGTGTGCTTTGTGATTTTATGTTTATATATATATGAATGTCATGATTATATAATTCCAACAATAAAAACTAATTTATTCATTGTTTTAACATTTTTTGAATTCATACTCTTATTTATATATGAAAAGTCTCCACCTGAAACCATGTTTGCAAGAACCTTGTATTCTTACACCACGCGGCATAAGTATTGACAATATGTGTCTGCTAGCTAGTAGTGCCAAAGTGGTAATAAATGTATAGTATAAGTATGTGCATATATATAACCGCATGCAAATGATGGATCAGTCGATCTTGTTGGTTAGAGAAATTAGTCAAAGACGTAATCATCTAGTTTCTTGTTTGAGATATGCAAGAGTATTGGCCCTAAGCGAGGCATGCTAACTCAACCTGCACAAACTAATAAACTATGAGATTGGACCAAATCAAACTCAATATGCGCGCAAATTTATTGAGGCATCTGCAATGCTTCTAGCCTTTTTTGGTTAGCTAGGTTTCATATGCAGATTTCAGATTGACTTCGGTTTATGGTTTCTAATACTTAACCAAGCCAATTAGCCAAACTTGATCGAGCAACCTTTTTTTGGTTACATTTTATATGAAACTTCCCATACATGCTGCTATATATGTTTAACTTGAAACTTGGTTCCTATGTTAGCCGCCACTCGTCACCTTGTATGAAACTTTTCAGAGAATACACATCAACATGAGCGGAGGGAATCCGACTGCTCCAAGCGACTCTTGCTGACAAATTAGAGCCCAGTCCTGTATTACCAAACTCCCCAAAGTAAAGCGTGCTCAAGGCAAAATCACCGTCCCAAGGTAACCAACCAAGTGGCGAAACAATTGCATCCAATTTACACCTCACAAACACACACCTCGAGAACTCTTTCCATGGCCTCCCTAGGAACGTAGTCTGGTGCAATCTTGGGACTTTCCGATACAGTTGCATGTATTCTTTGGTCCCAGTGACGACACATTCTTGGAAAACAAATCCAACTGTTTGAGCAGGATCCATTCGACCATGTGCTGAGATAACACTGTTGCCTCCTTTCATTGGATCAAGCTGGCGAGGTCTGATAAGGATTGTGCAATTATGAAACACGGACGCAGAGTTGCCAAATATGAAGTCAACGTTGCCTTGGATGATGCAAGATTTATAAAGTTGTCGTAGTGAATGAGTGTAAAGTGTATCTTGATTGCCGATAAATTCACAGTTTTCGAGTACTGATAAATCACTCCCTGACCGAAACGCAACTGCCTGGTTAGCACCAGGACCGGCTGTGTTTTGAATAGTCATATCTCGTGCCATAAAACCATCACCGACAACTCCTGTACATATAACATTATACCGACTCTTCATTAGAATCACCCTTTTAACTATGCACATGCTGACATGCTCCTACACATGGATTGACTTTTCAAAGATATACGGTAGTTGCTAGTATTTAATGAAATTATCGTAATATAAGATGTTAATTATATATGTCATTCAGAAAACAAATACTCCGTAATAATAATATTAATTAGTCCTTTGCATATAATCTCAGGGACTTAATTAAGCTATACCATTTACATTTCTAATCATGATTATCTATGAATTTTAGATGTTGTGTTTGTTCTAAAACAACATGTTACCTTTCATTTCGTATATTTACAGTAACGAATCATAGTAAATGATATTTAAACAAAAGTATCAAAATTTGGCCTATGGAAGTGCAATTTAAATACATGACAACATAAACAATGTTCTAAAATCAATTTTAGAAAAATAAATAAAGAATAAATTACATAAATGGTCCCTGTGGTATGACAAAAATTTCACCTATCGTCCCTCAAACTTAAAAGTTGCATGTATGGTCCCTGTCGCTGCCAAAGAATAACATGAATGGTCCCTCAGACTAACTGTCGTTAGTTTTTTCGTTAGTCCATTTGCATCGTTAGTCCTTTAACGACCGTTTGCAACAAATATTTGCACCATTAGTCCTTTCATATGTTTTTGTCTGTTTTTATACGTTTTCGTCCGGTTTTATACGTTTTTGCCCATTTTCTTACATTTTCATCTGTTTTTCTAACATGTTTGTCTGTTTTTCTTACGTTTTTCGTAGAAAAAGTTTCTTACATTTTCATCCGTTTTTGTCCGTTTTTCTTACTTTTTTCCAGTTTTCATACGTTTTTGTCTGTTTTTATACGTTTCATCCGTTTTGATACGTTTTCGCCCATTTCTTACGTTTTTGTCTGATTTTCTTATGTTTTTTTCCGCTTTCATACGTTTTTGTCTGTTTTCATACGTTTTCATCTGTTTTTATACGTTTTCGCCCAGTTTCTTACATTTTCATCCGTTTTTGTCCGTTTTTCTTACATTTTTCCAGTTTTCATATGTTTTTTCTGTTTACATAAGTTTTTTTCCATTTTTATATGTTTTAGCACGTTTTCTTACATTTTCATCTGTTTTTATACGTTTTTGTCCATTTTTATACGTTTTTCTTACGTTTTTTCCCTTTACATACGTTTTTCTTATAATTTTGTTTATAAATTTTGGTTCTCTTATAATTTTTTTTCCTAATAATTGGTTTTCTTATAATTTTTTTTCTTATAAATTTTATAGATATATAGGGAAAAAATTATAAGAAAAAAAAAATTATAAGAAAACCAAATTTAAAGATATTTTGGAAAAGACGTATGAAAATGGAAAAAAAAAACATAAGAAAAACGGACAAAAATGTAAGAAAAAACGAATGAAAATGTATGAAACTAGGCGAAAACGTATAAAAACAGACAAAAACATATGAAAACGGACAAAAACGTATGAAAACGGAAAAAAAAAAACGTAAGAAAAACGGACAAAAACATAAGAAAAACGAATGAAAATGAAATGGGCGAAAACGTATAAAAACGGACGAAACATATAAAAACAGACAAAAACGTATGAAAATTGGAAGAACGTAAGAAAAACGGATGAAAATGCAAGAAACTTGGCGAAAACGTATGAAAATGGAAAAAATGTAAGAAAAACAGACAAACACGTAATAAAAACGGATGAAAACGTAAGAAAATAGGCGAGAAAGTATCAAACTGGATGAAAACGTATAAAAACAGACAAAAACGTATGAAAGGACTAACGATGCAAATGTTGTTGCAAACGGTCGTTAAAGGACTAACGGTGCAAATGGACTAACGGAAAAACCTAATGACAGTTAGTCTGAGGGACCATTCATGTTATTCTTTGACAGCGACAGGGACCATACATGCAACTTTTTAGTTTGAGGGACTGTAGGTGAAATTTTCGTCAAACCACAGGGACCATTCATGTAATTTACTCTAGATTTAATGATGTCGACATAAAAAAAGACATGCACATGGCTGGAATGTAAGTAGATGTGATAAGATTGACTCACCAACAGTGGCTGTGTTATAAGTAGTGATTCCAAGGTGACCGACATTCAATGACCCGGTAATTACTGTTTTACCAATACCTTCTCCTATCAACATCACATTCCTCTTTGCTAACCCAATACGAACAATTTCATTATAAACACCTTCCTTAATCAGAATCACGAAACGTTGTTTACCACTAAGATTATCCGGTGCTGCATATACTGCATTTTGCACCTTTTCATACGTACAAACGCCAACGCCTTTACACACGGTTACATTAGGTTTTAAATCTATCGGAACCCCGGGTTCAAGACCAGTCTTAGATCCTCTACCGACACTTTCCCAGAACCCGTCCCTCTCAGTCTTTGGACTTCGCCACAAACTCGTTTGGTTTCCATATAGTTGGTACGACATCATCATGCTTAAGGCGTTACTCGTGGATGTTACCAAGGTCTTGTTCATGAAAGACACCGTATGAGAAACGAAAGCGTGCGTGTTGTTGTTGGTCCTATTTAACCCTGATAAGCAGTCTAACTGGAAACTCAGCGCCGCGCTTGTCCATGCACGGGCGTCCTTTATTCTGCTATGTGGCAAAGCTTTCTCGGATGATCTAATGCGATATGCTGAGTAGCCAAGGATCTCGAAACATAGTTTAGCTGTGGTGGTGAGGTTACGATCACCAGCTGCTGATGAGGATCTCGAGATAGCTCGGACCATCAACCTAGCTGTGTCAAGGTTCTTAGAAGAGAGGGACAACGCAGAACGTAGGATATGATAAGGGCTTGCATTTGGTAGGATGTGATCAGATTTAGTGAGTGAAATTTGACATGCTACTGGGAATCTAGTGGCTTTGCAAGCTTCTTGAATAAAAAAATGTGAAGACTTGGGTTTGTTGTAGGCGGCGGTGCCCAAGAAGAAGATAAAGAAAAATAGGAAATGAGAGGCCATGGAAGTAACAAGAGGAAATGGCAGTGACTCAGTGAGATATAAATTTAAATAAAAGGCAGACAGGGTGCTGAATCACATGATCAGCTAGCTAGATTAAATTCGACAGAGATAGAAAGAGTTTTGAGACTTTTGTGAATCACGGGTTAGATCCATTTGATCATATATAAGATGTAAAGCAAAGCAGATACATATAATGAACATGATGTTTGACTGTTTGGTTGGTTGTGGAGGAAACAAACATCACATGGTAAAATTAATTACTTTAGGACGTGTACAAATGCATACATTATAATTTACTAGCTAAAGTGATCCGTAAAATTTATTGGTATCTAAAAAAAATCGTAATTAAAAACTTGCGTATTACGATGTTAGGCGTTATAATATTCCAGGGTATTTAGTAGATATCTTGTACTTCGTTTTTCAAGTATAATAGACAAGTTATATACTATGTTATAGCATTGGGGCTAAAAGCATAATACGCTGTAAGTCACATTGATTGAAAAATTATAAATCTCTAATTTCACATTTACCTTTATGGTAAGTCGATCCAATCGTTCAATAAAGATTATCTTACACAATGTCATCCACCATTCTTTCGGTCTTTACATAATGTCATCCACCATCCTTTTTGTCGTAATATTGTCATTCTACATAGTAAGCCCACAACGAACCTACTTATTTAAGGGGTGTTTGGTATTGATGATTATTTAAAATAGATTATACGTTTCGGATAATCAGTTGTAATAAAACATGATTTTGAAATATAGTATTTGAATTTGATTATGCAATTTGATATCGCAATTATAAGATAATCAGTTTTTTTAATATTGGACAAATCAGATTATTTAATAACTTTTGATGTAAAATGACAACATAATTTGTATATTCTCTCTCCTATTTATATTCTCTCTCTAAAATCACCATCACTACCACCTTCAATAACTAAAAATCTAAAACATCCAACATCTCCACCTCACTTCCCGGACCAAAACCCCACAAACCGGTCACCGCCACCGAAATCTGTTGCCAACGCCGCCGCCGGCCACTTCCGATCACCTGCCGGCAGCGGAGTCTTGTCTTATTCTCTTTACTACTTTTTTTCCTATTAGCCATTGATTTATTCTTTATTTATTTATTTTGCTTCTCTGCCTTTTGCATATTTTGCATATTTGCCTATAGTGCTGTTTTCGGCCAAGCCAAGCTGTGTTGACAGTTCCACCGCCTACCGCCGTCGGTCGCCTTCTGCCATCGTCGGCCACCTTCATTGCTGACCGAATTTTTGTTTCCGGCGGCAACAGAGTTAATAAAAAGGGATATGAAATTATTTATCTCAAAAGCGTGAAGCGATGACATTGCGTGAGGACACGGCAATACCTTAGTCTGGGGGATTTTGGTATGTGTGGAAACACACACCTTTATTTGACCTAAAACCCGACCAAAACGACCAAAAACTAACCATAAATGCCAAATATCTTGTGTTTTTGCGTTTGTGATTGTGCAGGTACGGATATTTCAAATATGGACAAAAATCAAAGAAAAACCGATAAAAACGAGCACGAGAATGGAAAGTGTCGAAAGCCGAAGCCGGGGAAGTCAAGTGTCAAAGGAAAAGCTCAAAGTTTCAAAATCATCCTTAAAGAATTAAAGATTGTCAGAAATGATCCTTGGAGCATTGTTTGAAGAAATGGCAATTTAGGCCCCTCAACTTTTAACAAATGATAACTTTGGTCTTTTTGAAGATATTTATGAAGAATAGTCAACAAAAGCCTTTCATCTATCAAAGATTGACAAGAAAAGTCCTTGGATCATATTCTGGAAGATTGGCAGTTTAAGTCCTTGGAATTTCAGGAGTTTACACAATTGGTCCCTTGAATTTATCTAAGCCTAAACCTTAAATAATATAACCGGATCCACTAATCTATTAACCCAAATCCAATACATATTATTTAACCCTCTAAGCCCATACCCTCATTAACCCTTAAAACCCAAAAGCCCACCACAAATAAGAAAACCCGGCCTGTTACACCTTTACCCAACCCGACCCAACAAGGTAATAAATACCTTTCAAATAACCCGCCCCCTTTTTCACCTCTAAACCCAGGAACATTTACTGTTCATGAACCCTAGAATCACTATTCGTCCAAATTACCCCAAGAGAGAATAATTACCCAATCATTTGAGCTTCTAGAACCTGACACCTGACAGCTGACAAAGAGAATTACATGTGGACCAATCAGAGCAGACACACCGGATTCACTCCTTACACGCACATGATACAAGGGCTCTAATTAATGCGTATGATTGAAGCAGGGATCAAGGGATGAGATGAAAGATGAGAAAGCACATCCAGAAACTTCTGAGAAACCCTAGCAAGCTCACCCCTTAGCTATAAATACCCCTCATTTTATGTAATCAGTGTGTAGGTTTTATGTAATGTTACTCTGCTATTTTTAATTCTCAATTGTATTCTCAAATATTGTAATCGTTTTAGTTAATGAAATAGTATTTTGCTTTTATAAATCTCATCTTCTTAAGTTTACTTTAATTTCTCAATTTAGTTTAATCATAGTTATAAAATTTTACTTGATGTTTTATAAGCTTCTATTAATCATTAGTAGTTAGCTTTAGTTTTAAAATCTCATTGTTGTTTATCTAAAACAAAAACTATAAAAAAAATCAGAAAATCTAAAAAAATCAAAAATATGTTTTCCTTAATCAAATTCCAGCTTCAATAAGCTGATTTTATAATAGTGATAACTCATTTAAGCTTCTATAGCTTTTGTGAGTGGCCTAGTAGGATAAATCAGATCTAAATCTCTCATAAACCAAAAAGTCAACTATAGTCAACTGTATGATGATGATGATGACCTGAGAATTGATTTGATAGTCCAAACTGAGAAAGGGAAGCAGTTGGCCTATCCAAAGATAGGCTTATTTGAAGTTTTCACCTCTGTTCAGCTGAGGTTGTTTTAGTAAGTTCCTTTGTTAAAATTTCTTTATATTGCATAAGTAGCATAAATTAGTGTAGATCTGTGTAGCTTGTATGTTATTTGTTCATTTTTGCTTAATTAGTTGCCTATTTGCTTAATAGTAGTTATTTGCATCATTTCAATATAGTTTGTTTTAGTTTGGGTGTTCACTGTTTCATTACTGCTTTAAATCTGTCTCAATATAGTTGATCTGTATCCTGAGCTTGATTTGTGCTGAGATCTGTGAGTTTGTGCTTCATTTGGTGTGATTAATCATATAATCTGCTTATGAATTGAATTTGTGGATTAGATCTCACTTCTGCTTCATTACAAGTTCATCACAGATTACTAAGGACTGTTTGGTTTAAAGGATATTGTGGTGTTAAAGAGTGATTGAATCTAATCTGTTAGTATTAGTTTGTCATATAAGTTGCATTTAGACAATACAGATCATAAAAGTTGGGAAGTTATTCAAACAAAAGTCAAAGTTCATCTTAATTCATCATAATATTCAATCTGTTAGTTAATAGGCTTAGTTATCTCATTCATTAGTTACATATTTAGTTGTTCTAGCTTATAACATTCATAAACTAGCTTAATATTGCATAATTAGTCATCTAGGATCATTGTTAATTCAGTTTAGTCAAAGTTCAATAAAAATCAAAAAGTAAAAAAAAAAATAGTTTTACTCAGATTTTGCCAAAACTTCTAGATCATTTGTAGGATTCAATAGTTGTTGTATATTGAATTGGCTTGTTGTTCTGTGTTCATTGGTTGCTAGTATCTCATAATCAACAAGAGAATCTCAGATTGGTGGTCATTTGCTTACTTGAAATTGCACTCAAAGTTGCCCATTTGAGCATTTGACTGCCCTGCACCAGTCATTTCTAGCACTTTTCTAGGTAGCAATTAAGTTAGTAATTAAGAGCTTGTGATAGGGCTTTTGCACTTTTTAGATTCTCAGTAGTGTAGGCAAGCTTTTGCCCCCATAAGTTTGCACTTTAGAGCTTATTAGAACTGCTTATTAGTTGCTGCAAGTAGGGCCTAAACACTGGTTTTGCTGAATTTTCATTTAAGTTGCATAAGTCCATAGTAGCTTGTACACTGAGCTTGTTTGCCATTTCTGAGCTTCATTAAGTGAGATTAAGTGTTTTACATGGTTATGAGCTTTCTTGCTTATGCTTGTGCTTAATTTCTTGTTCAAAGTGCTTATTTCAAACTGCTTGTTGCCTCATTTGTCTGAATCTGAGTAAACATTGGTCTAAATTGAGTGTTTTTGAGCTTTTCTAAGTACTTTTGATAATCTGTGAAAGTTTAATAAAGTTTGGTTACAAGTGCTTATTAATAAGCACTTGTAATAAGCTGTTTTAAGCTCAATAAGCACTTTTCAGCTTATTTTTCCACTTTTTATATACTTCCTAGACTTTAAATAATATTTTAACATTCTCCTAAAAATTTCATAATTTTTCTCAATCATTTACTATTTCTTTTCATTTTTAAATAGTTTTTAGAATTTTAAATCATTTTTAATTTCAAATTAAATCANTGACTGCCCTGCACCAGTCATTTCTAGCACTTTTCTAGGTAGCAATTAAGTTAGTAATTAAGAGCTTGTGATAGGGCTTTTGCACTTTTTAGATTCTCAGTAGTGTAGGCAAGCTTTTGCCCCCATAAGTTTGCACTTTAGAGCTTATTAGAACTGCTTATTAGTTGCTGCAAGTAGGGCCTAAACACTGGTTTTGCTGAATTTTCATTTAAGTTGCATAAGTCCATAGTAGCTTGTACACTGAGCTTGTTTGCCATTTCTGAGCTTCATTAAGTGAGATTAAGTGTTTTACATGGTTATGAGCTTTCTTGCTTATGCTTGTGCTTAATTTCTTGTTCAAAGTGCTTATTTCAAACTGCTTGTTGCCTCATTTGTCTGAATCTGAGTAAACATTGGTCTAAATTGAGTGTTTTTGAGCTTTTCTAAGTACTTTTGATAATCTGTGAAAGTTTAATAAAGTTTGGTTACAAGTGCTTATTAATAAGCACTTGTAATAAGCTGTTTTAAGCTCAATAAGCACTTTTCAGCTTATTTTTCCACTTTTTATATACTTCCTAGACTTTAAATAATATTTTAACATTCTCCTAAAAATTTCATAATTTTTCTCAATCATTTACTATTTCTTTTCATTTTTAAATAGATTTTAGAATTTTAAATCATTTTTAATTTCAAATTAAATCATAAAAAGACAAAAAATTTCTGATTTTATTTTTAAAATTAGTTTTTAGTTTAGTAAGATTTTTCAAAATTAAATTAGTAGATTAAATCTTTTATTTCATAATTAGTTTAATTTTCTTTTATTAAATAAAAATTCAAAAATAGTTTTTAATTCCTAATAATTAAATAAAAAGTCCATAAAAATATTTTCTTTTTCTAAAAATTTTCTTTTATAATTTTTAAGTTAGGAAAATTTAAATTGCACCCTTAGGATTAGTATTGCTTTAGTTTTGCATTTTCAGTTGTACGTTACGTTTTATTTTTACGTTTATTTATGTTTTTAGGTTACGAGTGTTTCTATTACGTGAATTACTTGCTTACGTGTTCATTTGTGCTTTTATTTGATTTTATTTAGTGTAATTCCATATTATCTCATTTCTCACTCTTCTCTACACGTTTTACGATCCGATTATCGATTTTCCATTCACACCTTCACACGGACTACGACCTCAGGTTATCCGTATTTCTTTCGGATTTTCTTGGAGAATACTTATACTATAAACTATATATTGATTTTCATGAGTCAATTTTTGGTGCCGCTGCCGGGGAAGGTTAAAGCGAATTTTGGTTTTCGTTTTTAAAATCGTGTTTTGAAAAACCATCCTTTTATAAATATTTTCTTATATAAAAAGTAAAAATAAAAAAAATACGAAACACTTTTCCTAAAGTGTTTACAAAATACCAAAAACAAAATAAAATCCTCACTCTCCCTCTTGAGAGTGTTGTAAACCAAATAGATTCGAACGCAAAAAAGAGATCGTGAAGTTAAAAGTTTTCGGACTACTTTAATTCTACAACCGAATAACCAAGGTAAAGGTAAGTTTGACATTAAATTGTCGAGCTGAAGAGGGCGGGTAGTTAAGCATCTACAGAGCACCTTTGCCCTCCCGCCTCGCTGCGCGTAGATTTGAAGGAAACGATTTTGTTTGACGAATCGATCACAAAAATATTGTGATATAAAAAACAAAAGAAAATAAAAAAAATATTGTGATTTTTAAATTTTCTTATATATAAAAACCAAAAAGATTTTCTTTTCAAATTTGTTTTCCTTTTTCTTTTTACTTTGATTTCTTTTTATTGTATGCTCACACGTTCACGGTCGAGATTAATCGATAAATCTCCGACCATACCGACTCAACACTATTGTAGACGTCTTAAACGAGCTAACGTACCCGAGATACGTACTCTTGTTGAAGTACCCATCACCGAGATGGCCGCCGATCAACGTACTATGCAAGAGTTTCTCCAATGTCCCACCGAGGTATATGGAGACACAATCGTTTTACCACCGATACATTCCGATAATTTTGAACTTAAAACCGGTTTGATTCAACTTGTCACATCAAACCAATTTCATGGTTTTGAGAGGGACGATCCTCACGCACAAATCCGATGGTTCAATAAGTTAACTTCGACCATGAAATTTAAGGATGTCCCTCACGATGCTATTAAGTTGATGTTATTCCCGTTTTCACTCGAGGGGGCAGCCCGGATTTGGCTCGAAAAAGAACCCCCTCGTTCCATCACTACATGGGAAGAACTCGTCTCAAAATTCGTTAATCATTTCTTTCCTCCGTCTAAAACGACTAATCTTAAGAATGATATAACCAATTTTCAACAACGTTTTGATGAGAACTTTGGTGAGGCATGGGAACGTTTTAAGGATCTTCTTCGAAAATGTCCTCACCACGGTTTCTCCGAATTGCACCAAATCGACACGTTTTATAACGCTTTGACTCAAAACGATCAAGATTCTTTGAACGCAGCCGCCGGTGGCAATATCTTGAATCGTACGCCAAGGGATATTTTAACGATCATCGAGAACAAATCTAAGGTTCCGACTTCTCGTAACAAACCGAATGTTTCGAAAGTGACTTCTTTTACTCCTTCTTCTTCGTCGGTCCAATCATCGGAATTGGCCGAACTTACTGATGCTATCCGTTGTATGGTGAAAGAGTTTAAGCTTCAGAACCAGAAACCTGAGCCCGTTAAAGCCGTTATCGAAAAATGTGTGATTTTTGGTGGACCCCATCCGTATTATGATTGTCAAGCCACCGATGGCCAAGTTTACAATGCTAACGTAGCAGCCGCAAACTTCAATCAAAACCAAGGTTTTCGTACTCAAAACAACCAAATGGGGCCACCCGTGTTTCCACCCGTACAAACTCATCAAAACTGTTATCCTCAAAATAACCAAGGTTATCAAAACCAAGGTTATCAAAACCAAGGTTACAATCAAAACCGTGGAACCAATTTCAATCAAGCTCAAAATTATCAAGCCCCTCCACCACAACAAGTTCAACCTTATCCCGAGCTTGCAAATTATAGGAAATCAAACGATGTTAGCATGAGAGCTATGCAAAATCAAATCAACAACATGAGGGTTGAACTTAAGAAAGAGAACGACACGACCATGACTCGACAAACCAATGAGCTTAAGCAAATGATGAGTAGTTTTCTTCAAATGAATCAACTGTCGACGTCTAGTTCTCTTCCGAGTAATACAATTACTAACCCGAGGGGTGATTTGAAAGCAATCACAACTCAAAGTGGTGTTTCATATGATGGACCCACGGCTCCGACTACCTCGTCTTTTCTTCCTCCTAAGGTAATCGACCGTGAGACCGAGGCGACAAAGGACCCGGTAATTCCTACTAATAATGGAAGAACCGAAAACGTCCAACCTCCGGTTGTCCAACCGTCCAAATCCAAAGAAGTTGAGCCCGAAGATGCTCCTAAAGTTGAGATTCCGAAGAATAATCCAAAACCGTCAATTCCTTATCCTTCTCGACTTAACGATCAAAAGCTCCGTGAGAAAACGAATCACCAAATGGAAAAATTCTTTCAAATTTTCAAAGATTTGCATTTTGATATAAGTCATGCGGATGCTATTCTTTTAATGCCGAAATTTGCGTCGATGATCAAAATTTTGTTGAATAATAAAGAGAAATTGTTTGAAATGGCTAAAACACCTTTGAACGAGAATTGCTCGGCGGTTCTCCTTAAGAAGCTTCCCGAAAAGCTTGGAGATCCCGACAAGTTTCTTATTCCGTGTAATTTTCCGGGATGGTTCAGTGCTTCGTCTTGGCCGATCTTGGTGCTAGCATTAACCTCATGCCATTATCCGTTTGGAAGAAATTGTCTCTTCCCGAATTGACCCCGACTTGCATGACCCTCGACCTTGCCGATCGATCTACTTCTCGTCCAGAGGGAATAGCCGAGGATGTCATCGTCAATGTGGGAAAGTTCCATTTCCCCGCTGATTTTGTGATTGTTGATTTTGATGCCGATCCACGGGTTCCTCTCATTCTCGGGAGAGGTTTCCTAAGGACCGGTCGTGCTTTGATTGATGTTTACGATGAAGAGATTACTTTGCGCGATGGAAGTGAAGCTGTCACTTTTAATTTGGACCAAACGTCGAGATACTCCTCCAATTACGATGTTGAATCTAATAACCGTATTGATGTTATTGATATTGCTACGGAGGAGTATGCTCAAGAGCTTCTTGGTTTTTCAAACAATGCTTCGAGTGGCAATCCCACTCCTTCTTCTGAACTAATTGTATCCGACTCTTCCCCTTCCCTTACTCCGTTTGAGGGAAGTGATTTCGTCTTGGAAGAGATCGAGGCTTATCTTTCTAATGATTCTATTTCTTCAGAAATTGATAATTCCAATATTGATCCGAAGGGAGATATCCGTTTGCTTGAAAAGTTGTTGAACGAAGATCCTACACCTTCTCTCCCTCCGATGGACCTTAAAATCGCCGAAGTTAAAGAAGTTAAGCCGTCTAACGAAAATCCTCCGGAGCTCGAGCTCAAGGATTTACCTCCTCATCTCAAATACGCTTTCTTAAAAGGGACCGAAAAATTTCCCGTTATCATTTCTAAAGACCTTAAAGATGAGGAGAGGACCCGTCTCTTAGATGTGCTTAAGAAGCATAAGAGTGCCATCGCTTGGAAAATTTCCGACATTAAGGGCATAGACCCTTGTTTTTGCACTCATAAGATTTTGCTCGAAGATAATTTTAAGCCCGTGATCCAACAACAATGACGGGTTAACCCGAAAATTCATGATGTGATTAAGAAGGAAGTTATCAAATTACTCGACGCTGGGATGATTTACCCCATTTCCGATAGCTCATGGGTTAGCCCGGTCCATTGTGTTCCGAAGTAAGGTGGAATGACCATAGTGACGAATGAAGATAATGAGCTTATTCCCACACGTCTTGTTACGGGATGAAGAGTTTGTATCGACTATTGTAAGCTTAATGATGCGACCCGAAAGGACCATTTCCCACTTCCTTTTATGGATCAAATGCTCGAACGTCTAACGGGAAATGAGTTCTATTGTTTTCTTTATGGTTTTTCCGGTTACTTTCAGATTCCGATCGATCCTCAGGATCAAGAAAAGGCCAGTTTTACTTGCCCTTATGGGACATTTGCTTATCGACGTATGCCCTTTGGCTTATGTAATGCTCCAGGCACATTCCAAAGGTGCATGACGGCTATTTTCCAAGATATGATTGAGAAGACTATGGAAGTATTCATGGATGATTTCTCGGTCTATGGAAATTCTTTTACCAATTGCCTCTCCCATTTGGAGAAAATGCTAAAACGGTGTGAAGACACTAATTTGGTTCTCAATTCGGAGAAGTGTCATTTCATTGTTAAAGAGGGCATTGTCCTTGGCCATAAGATTTCCAAAGCCGGGATTGAGGTCGACAGAGCTAAAGTCGATGTGATCGCAAAGCTACCTCATCCCACCACCGTTCGAGGAATTCGTAGTTTTTTAGGTCATGCCGGTTTTTATCGATGTTTCATACAAGATTTCTCTAAGATTGCCCGACCTCTGACCCATTTGCTTGAAAAAGATGCTCCGTTTTTTCTTCTCTAATGAGTGTGTTGAAGCATTTGATATACTTAAGAAGAAATTAACGGAAGCTCCGATATTAGTTGCCCCCGATTGGGACTTGCCTTTTGAGCTTATGTGCGATGCTAGCGATTATGCTATCGAGGTGGTCTTGGAGCAACGTAAGACCAAATACTTTCAACTGATACACTATGCGAGTAAGACTATGACTGACGCTCAATATCACTATACGACTACTGAGAAAGAAATGTTAGCCGTCATATATGCCTTCGAAAAGTTTCGACCTTATCTCCTCTTGAAAAAGTGCATAGTGTATACGAATCACTCGGCCTTGAATTACCTTATGACTAAACAAGATGCTAAACCAAGATTAATGCGGTGGGTCCTCCTTCTCCAAGAATTCGATGTCGAGATTCGTGACAAGTAAGGAGCGGAGAACCTAGCCGCCGACCATCTTTCTAGACTTGAAAATCCCCATCAAAGTGATCTCGAGAATAAGGAAATCACCGAGACATTTCCTCTTGAGACACTTGGGAGTTTATCTCATGATCCTAGTACCCAATGGTTCGCCGACTTTGCAAATTACCATGCGGGGAATTTCATTCGGAAAGGGATGTCGTCCCTACAAAAGAACAAATTCTTTAAGGATGTTAAGCATTATTTCTGGGACGACCCCTACTTGTTTAAGATACGTGCGGACCAAGTTATTCGGCGGTGCGTTCACGGCAAGGAAGCCGAGGACATACTTAAGGCATGCCACAATGGACCCACGGGGGGACATCATGGTGCCAACTACACTGCTAAGAAAGTTTTTGATTCCGGCTTCTATTGGCCGACGATATACCGTGATGCACAAGACTTGGTGAAGTCGTGTGACTCTTGCCAACGTCAAGGAAAAATTTCACAAAAGGATGAGATGCCTCAGAATGCGATTCAAGTATGTGAAATCTTTGACGTTTGGGGTATTGACTTTATGGGACCATTCCCGTCTTCTCGAGGGAATAAATATATACTCGTGGCCGTCGATTACTTGTCAAAATGGGTTGAAGCAAAGGCGCTCCCCACCAATGACGGCCGAGTTGTGGTTAAGTTTTTGAAGAGTCTTTTTGCCTGATTTGGTACTCCTCGTGCTATTATAAGTGATCGTGGTACTCATTTTCGTAACGAACAATTTGCCAAAGTTATGCTTAAGTACGGAGTTACTCATCATCTTTCTACCGCGTATCACCCGCAAACGAGCGGTCAAGTTGAGGTTTC
>LBNU01022915.1:45858-90397 GCA_014162995.1 Artemisia annua
AAATTTAGTTTTTTATCTTCTTAAGAGAATCCTTGTTTTAAAAATTGGGTACACATCAAAGTCACGTAATAAATAACTTCAATAATTAAGTATGAGCTACGGTTTGAGATCGGGCCCTTGGATCCTTAATTCCAAAAGGTTTTAGGTCTTGGCTACCCTCTTGCGCCGGCCCTTGGACCTCTTTTCGGGAATGTGTGAGGTCTTGGTCTAACCACCTTGGATCCTCATTTCAGGAACGTCTAGAGTCTTGGAATTCTCCGTCATAACGGCCCTTGGATCCTTTACTCCGAGTAGGTCTAAGGTCTTGGAATTACCCCGTGAAGCTCCGTAGTTTAAAGATTGTCAATGAAAAGTATAAGTAAAAAAAATGAAAAAAATGAAAAAAATGGAAATTGGAAAAGTAAAAAAAATACATAATAAATAAATTTGATGTGGACCTCATTTTTACAACAATGATTCTCGAAAGAAGATCGAAAACTACTTAGCGTTTAAAGTTGGTATCTTTATCGGCTTAAAAATTTATCGAAACGAGAAATATGAAGAAACTCATTTCTCAACAAAAATAAAATAAATAGATACCATAAAGTACGAAAATGGGAGCAAGAGGTAATCACACAAGTAACTTCCATGGGTAGTGTTGGCATCTAGCTTGTATTTAAATAATGATTTAATTTTTACGCTTAGTTTGGGGACTTGTGAAAAATCAAGGATGATGAATTTTATCCGTATGGTCACTTCTCCATGAGTCGTGTTCTAACTCTAAAACCCTAAACGTTATTGCAAAATAATGAAAGTCGGCATATCGTCACAAGTAAAAATGGAAAAAATACAAAAATAGTAGTATAATAGTTAGTATATGAATAAAATGGAAAATCAGGGCGTTTTCGGGAATAAATGATTTCATAATCTCTTTTGAACATTTTGCTACTTTCCAAAGTTAGTAAAAAGGGATATGAAATTATTTATCTCAAAAGCGTGAAGTGATGACATTGCGTGAGGACACGACAATACCTTAGTCTGGGGGATTTTGGTATGTGTGGAAACACACACCTTTATTTGACCTAAAACCCGACCAAAACGACCAAAAACTAACCATAAACGCCAAATATCTTGTGTTTTTGCNTTTCATAATCTCTTTTGAACATTTTGCTACTTTCCAAAGTTAGTAAAAAGGGATATGAAATTATTTATCTCAAAAGCGTGAAGTGATGACATTGCGTGAGGACACGACAATACCTTAGTCTGGGGGATTTTGGTATGTGTGGAAACACACACCTTTATTTGACCTAAAACCCGACCAAAACGACCAAAAACTAACCATAAACGCCAAATATCTTGTGTTTTTGCGTTTGTGATTGTGCAGGTACGGATATTTTAAATATGGACAAAAATCAAAGAAAAACCGACAAAAACGAGCACGAGAATGGAAAGTGTCGAAAGCCGAAGCCGAGGAAGTCAAATGTCAAAGGAAAAAGCTCAAAGTTTCAAAATCATCCTTAAAGAATTAAAGATTGTCAGAAATGATCCTTGGAGCATGATGCGTGGTTTTGTGACCTTACAACAGGTTTTACCTCTCGAGAGATCTCAAGAGGCTTACAACCCCACCAGGCAGTGTACCTGACCGATGTAGTATAGGATAGTGGTAAGTTCGGGGGATTGATCGTTCTCTCACAGGGAATAGTGTTCGATAGGATAGAAAAGCTACTCTAATAGGTCTAAAGGTGGAAGGAAGATTCTTTTTGTATTTTTATATTTTTTAGAAAGCAATTAAAATCTCGGTTTTTAGAGGAAGGGCGGAATTAGTTGCTAGTCAACTAACCCAAGTTTACTACTTATGCAAATTAAAATAAAATAAATATCTAAACTATTGTGGTTGTGAAAACAATATGGAGAAAATTGTGTTTACTTAGATTTCATTACTCCCTAACTATCTTTTACCGGTTAATTGATATGTGTGTTACTTGTGTGGATGAAGGGTGTATTCCTAATAACTCATGGAGTGGCATACATATCTCTCCAATTCTATGAGCTCTTATCTCGCCCTATGCCATGCACGGCACAACCATAGGGGTTGTAAACAGTGGCTCATGCGTTAAATACTACCTTAATAGCCTAGTATGCCTTGGCTACATGTTTCCCAAGACGTTCAAGCACGTTACCATAAAGGAGGTTGGCCAGTTTTCTTGAGCCTAACATTGATGGAACAATCATCCCAACAAACAACAACACACACCAATCAACCAATAATTAATAGTTAGGTTTCATTAGATCTAAGCAAACACTAGAGAATTTAGCTACACATGTTAATTAAAAGACAAGCAAAAGAGATAATCAACCAACACATAGACATATTGATTGAATTAAAGTGAAGACTTATCTTTAATTAAGCATGAGGGTTCCAAGGGTTGGAAACCCTAAAAAGTACAGAAAATTCGTCTTTAGGGTTTGCCCTAAAAGTTCTCCACAAAGTTCCACACTAATGAATGAAAATTAGAAAACTATATATAGATTTTACACTCTGACGGCGTCAGGTTATAAGGGCTGACGCCGTCAGCTCGCCGCCATTAGGTTTCTCGGATGGCCTAGATCCACTTCTGACGCCGTCACCTTATAAAACCTTCTGGGCCGTCACTCTTTAACTTTACTCCTGACGGCCTACTTTTCCTAACACCTGACGGCGTCAGGTGTTAAATCCTAAGGCCCGTCATTTGAAAATTGATTTCCACTCTTTTGTCAAGGCTTTCTGACGGCGTCACCTTGTGACTTCTGACGCCGTCAGGTTGTAAATCTTCATCTTTTGAGACTTTGTCGTTTTCTTCACTTTTATGCTCCAAAAACGTCCGAATATGCATGTTTTCCAGAATTCCTCTCAAAAGTACCTAAAATGACAAAAGGAACGATTTAGGGCAATATTTGATCACATTTATACGAATTAGGGCTTAAATGACCCCTAAAAGCGTAACACTTTTCGTCTCATCAGAGCATAGTTTGAAGAAATGGCAATTTAGGCCCCTCAACTTTCAACAAATGACAACTTTGGTCTTTTTGAAGATATTTATGAAGAATAGTCAACAAAAGCCTTTCATCTATCAAAGATTGACAAGAAAAGTCCTTGGATCATATTCTGGAAGATTGGCAGTTTAAGTCCTTGGAATTTCAGGAGTTTACACAATTGGTCCCTTGAATTTATCTAAGCCTAAACCTTAAATAATATAACCGGATCCACTAATCTATTAACCCAAATCCAATACATATTATTTAACCCTCTAAGCCCATACCCTCATTAACCCTTAAAACCCAAAAGCCCACCACAAATAAGAAAACCCGGCCTGTTACACCTTTACCCAACCCGACCCAACAAGGTAATAAATACCTTTCAAATAACCCGCCCCCTTTTTCACCTCTAAACCCAGGAACATTTACTGTTCATGAACCCTAGAATCACTATTCGTCCAAATTACCCCAAGAGAGACTAATTAGCCAATCATTTGAGCTTCTAGAACCTGACACCTGACAGCTGACAAAGAGAATTACACGTGGACCAATCAGAGCAGACACACCGGATTCACTCCTTACACGCACATGATCCAAGGGCTCTAATTAATGCGTATGATTGAAGCAGGGATCAAGGGATGAGATGAAAGATGAGAAAGCACATCCAGAAACTTTTGAGAAACCCTAGCAAGCTCACCTCTTAACTATAAATACCCCCTCATTCTATGTAATCAGTGTGTAGGTTTTATGTAATGTTACTCTGCTATTTTTAATTCTCAGTTGTATTCTCAAATATTGTAATGGTTTTAGTTAATGAAATAGTATTTTGCTTTTATAAATCTCATCTTCTTAAGTTTACTTTAATTCTCAATTTAGTTTAATCATAGTTATAAAAGTTTACTTAATGTTTTATAAGCTTCTATTAATCATTAGTAGTTAGCTTTAGTTTTAAAATCTCATTGTTGTTTATCTAAAACAAAAACTACAAAAAAATCAGAAAATCTAAAAAAATCAAAAATATGTTTTCCTTAATCAAATTCTAGCTTCAATAAGCTGATTTTCATAATAGTGATAACTCATTTAAGCTTCTATAGCTTTTATGAGTGGCTTAGTAGGATAAATCAGATCTAAATCTCTCATAAACCAAAGAGTCAACTATAGTCAACTGTATAATGATGATGATGACCTAAGAATTGATTTGATAGTCCAAACTGAGAAAGGGAAGCAGTTGGCCTATCCAAAGATAGGCTTATTTGAAGTTTTCACCTCTGTTAAGCTGAGGTTGTTTTAGTAAGTTCCTTTGTTAAAATTTCTTTATATTGCATAAGTAGCATAAATTAGTGTAGATCTGTGTAGCTTGTTTGTTATTTGTTCATTTTTGCTTAATTAGTTGCCTATTTGCTTAATAGTAGTTATTTGCATCATTTCAATATAGTTTGTTTTAGTTTGGGTGTTCACTGTTTCATTACTGCTTTAAATCTGTCTAAATATAGTTGATCTGTATCCTGAGCTTGATTTGTGCTGAGATCTGTGAGTATGTGCTTCATTTGGTGTGATTAATCATATAATCTGCTTATGAATTGAATTTGTGGATTAGATCTCATTTCTGCTTCATTACAAGTTCATCACAGATTACTAAGGACTGTTTGGTTTAAAGGATATTGTGGTGTTAAAGAGTGATTGAATCTAATCTGTTAGTATTAGTTTGTCATATAAGTTGCATTTAGACAATATAGATCATAAAAGTTGGGAAGTTATTCAAACAAAAGTCAAAGTTCATCTTAATTCATCATAATATTCAATCTGTTAGTTGATAGGCTTAGTTATCTCATTCATTAGTTACATATTTAGTTGTTCTAGCTTATAATTATAACATTCATAAACTAGCTTAATATTGCATAATTAGTCATCTAGGATCATTGTTAATTCAGTTTAGTCAAAGTTCAATAAAAATCAAAAAGTAAAAAAAAAAATAGTTTTACTCAGATTTTGCCAAAACTTCTAGATCATTTGTAGGATTCAATAGTTGTTGTATATTGAATTGGCTTGTTGTTCTGTGTTCATTGGTAGCTAGTATCTCATAATCAACAAGAGAATCTCAGATTAGTGGTCATTTGCTTACTTGAAATTGCACTCAAAGTTGCCCATTTGAGCATTTGACTGCCCTGCACCAGTCATTTCTAGCACTTTTCTAGGTAGCAATTAAGTTAGTAATTAAGAGCTTGTGATAGGGCTTTTGCACTTTTTAGATTCTCAGTAGTGTAGGCAAGCTTTTGCCCCCATAAGTTTGCACTTTAGAGCTTATTAGAACTGCTTATTAGTTGCTGCAAGTAGGGCCTAAACACTGGTTTTGCTGAATTTTCATTTAAGTTGCATAAGTCCATAGTAGCTTGTACACTGAGCTTGTTTGCCATTTCTGAGCTTCATTAAGTGAGATTAAGTGTTTTACATGGTTATGAGCTTTCTTGCTTATGCTTGTGCTTAATTTCTTGTTCAAAGTGCTTATTTCAAACTGCTTGTTGCCTCATTTGTCTGAATCTGAGTAAACATTGGTCTAAATTGAGTGTTTTTGAGCTTTTCTAAGTACTTTTGATAATCTGTGAAAGTTTAATAAAGTTTGGTTACAAGTGCTTATTAATAAGCACTTGTAATAAGCTGTTTTAAGCTCAATAAGCACTTTTCAGCTTATTTTTCCACTTTTTATATACTTCCTAGACTTTAAATAATATTTTAACATTCTCCTAAAAATTTCATAATTTTTCTCAATCATTTACTATTTCTTTTCATTTTTAAATAGTTTTTAGAATTTTAAATCATTTTTAATTTCAAATTAAATCACAAAAAGACAAAAATAATTTCTGATTTTATTTTTAAAATTAGTTTTTAGTTTAGTAAGATTTTTCAAAATTAAATTAGTAGATTAAATCTTTTATTTCATAATTAGTTTAATTTTCTTTTATTAAATAAAAATTCAAAAATAGTTTTTAATTATTAATAATTAAATAAAATTTCCATAAAAATATTTTCTTTTTCTAAAATTTTTCTTTTATAATTTTTAAGTTAGGAAAATTTAAATTGCATCCTTAGGATTAGTATTGCTTTAGTTTTGCATTTTTAGTTGTACGTTACGTTTTATTTTTACGTTTATTTACGTTTTTAGGTTACGAGTGTTTCTATTACGTGAATTACTTACTTACATGTTCATTTGTGCTTTTATTTGATTTTATTTAGTGTAATTCCATATTATCTCATTTCTCACTTTTCTCTACACGTTTTACGATCCGATTATCGATTTTCCATTTACACCTTCACACGGACTACGACCCCGGGTTATCTGTATTTCTTTCGGATTTCCTTGGAGAGTACTTATACTATATACTATATATTGATTTTCACGAATCAGGTTATGAATTGATGTTTCATTGGCCATCAGCTGCGACCGTCGGAAGTTCCTGCAAACAACAGTTAGCAATAAACAAACGAAAGTGTCTTTGTTCACTTTCGTTAAATAGGGTTGCAAGAACCACGGTTCCCCGTTAATCATTATAAATACTGCCTGTGATCAGGTAGAATTTTCTTGACAGGGTTTCGCAGCTGTACTAGCCGTTCTCAAACCGAAGCGTCTCAAAGTAGAGAAACACGGAGTGAGTGAACCAGCGAATTAGGATTCACTGATTAATGAGAAATTGATATTGAAAAACAATCGCGTATTGCTAGATAAAGAGTTTTTGCAATATGACGAAAGTTTGATGGGAAATATCAATTTTCAGTCACAAATACTTTTGTTTGAAAAATTATGCATGGTCGATGTGCTCGAAAACAATTGTTGAGCACATCAAAGGTTGTCCAAAAGTATATGTCAATTCATTTCCTGGAACAAGTTTGATTCAAAAGTGAATCACCCCATCATTTCTTTCCGGTTGTCACTAGTTTGATCCATGAAGGATCTCACATGTTACCCACCAAGAGCTTGTTTGATGTTGGCTCTAGAAGGATTTCCATCTTCATTGTGAATACTTACATATCACTCAGATGTTCTGGCAATACCACAAGGATAATGCGTAGGGCTTTTGATGTATATTTTTCTTACTTTTCATGGTGTATGAAACAACAAGCATATTATAAGTGTGTCCTAATGAGATTTATGGATGATCTCTTGGCTCTATACACAATAGTGCATTTTGGTTGTCGGAGACTAGAGCGGTGTCTCTTGTTTCAATATCAACATAACTAGTAATGAGCGGTCGAAAGATTATGCAGGGTTCCCCGTGAGAATGAAACAAGTCATTTTAAGAGAACTTGAGTGGTTAGTAGGTTTAGTGCAGTGCGTCACTGGGTCCATGACGTCTTGTCTTCAATACTGATGTTATCTTAGTAACAACCAGTAGCATATGAGTTGAACCCGGTTTCTGCCCTAAGGTTGAATATTTGGAGGGCTATTTCTTTTCACCCTTTATCTTTATATTTCTTTTTCATTCTTCAACCCCTTCAGCGCTTACCGAGACTTCATGACTAATACCTTGTTGGGTTTGTTCCAGTACTAGCTCCATCTCAGTCAGCACTTTTCCCTTATTCTCACTTTTCTCCTTTTTTTTAATCATGCCTAAGGACTTCTACACTAACTAGTGGATTGTCCCTGGGTAGATCCCTCCGGCTCTGGCGGGATCGTGGGAACGAATACCTAATCTTACCGTCCTTATAACTCCAATGAAGAAAACGCGAGGTCGGTCTTGTGGTACTGTTCTCTCCGCCTTAAAAGTAACTGAAAATCAATCAAGGTACTTGTTATATTTGTTATCAAAGCATTTGTACCTTAATTGTTTTTGATCTTTCTGAAATGCTCCCCCTCAACATTTGCATCGGTATTCGAAATTGTTTAGCACATGGAGGGAAAAGTGCCTGGTTGAGTCTTAAACAATCACATTTTATCAGATTTAATATTTAAATCACATTATCTCCCCATCAAAGGTTTTCAAACCTTTTGAGATTTTGGATCTCAAGAGATTTAAATAAGTTAGAAAATATGGGAAAAATATGGTCTGAATCAATACATACTAATAATGAAACATTACAATGACCCCCCTCAATTTATGAGGGAGACTGTTAGTGTCAGGTATGATAAGTTCGAAAGATTTTTGAATTAATAAGAAAAATCATACACTCACACATAACAACCAATGATTTTTCACTACTTATACCGTACAAAGATTTGAAAAACTTTTGATGATATAAAATTTGAAATCACCCTCCCCCTCAATCGATGAACCGTTTTCTAGTAAAAGAGTTGTAGTCATTGATTGAGTGATACATTTTATAAAAACTTTAAGTCCGATTGATTTTTAAATAACATTTTTGCAAATTACAAATACTTTCCTGAATAATCATAGACGGAAAAGTATTTGTTTTGGATAAAAGAATACTTCTCTTCTTAATCAAGAAATAATGTACTGAAATGTACATTAGATCGAGGGTGCACGGATGTAAAGTAATCCATGCCCGGATGAACTTCGCCCGTTGATAGGAAAAGCTGTCTTTTTGGCGACGTGCTTTCCTAATTTTGAAAACCGGGTTGCATATCTGAAGTAATAGCAAACCATAAAGAAAATAGAGATGACATGTTTTGAAAGCATTTGAAACTCTTGCTCGAACTTCATTTACACCCCCGTGTCAATATTAATCGACATTTCTAGGCATGTAAATGTTATCGATTCCAAGAGACATGTCGAGAAGATTCTTTTTTAGAAATTTTCTGTTTTTCTGATTTTGTATCTTCTTTTTGAAGTTTTATATTTTTGTATTTTGTTTTTATAAAAGTTTTATTAACATTGGAAAATACTTTTGTGTTTTTATGATTTTATATATATACAAAGGATACATGAAGAATTACCTCCTTAATTCTTCCTTTAATAGATAAGAGTTCAATCAGATCGTTTTCCGTTGAATGGAATCGGATTTCCATGTGCATCAAAGTAGCACCATATGGCATGAGTTTGTAGTTGACTTCTCGTCGAAACAGGTCGAGAAAGATTGCCAATCACATTCTCCAATGAATGAGCCTTTGACCACTTGCTGATATAATCAAACGATTGATTGAGCTGACGAGAACTTGATCGAATGACCCTTTGTGAAGATGATTCTCCAGAACTCGGGTCTGGAGTAAGATTATGCAAGAGGGGTTCATTATCAATCACATGATTAAGAATTACTTAAATTTGTTCTTCATAAACGGTGGAACACTTGATGCAGAAGCTCCGAGAGTGGTCTTCAAACTTCATTACTTCATTCAGCTTCCTAAATCTTCTCAGCTGCCATCTCTTTACTTGCAGAAGAACAATGTGAGCAAATCTAATTAGAGATTAAATCTGGCTTTTCACTCTCCCCTAATTAGTGCTCTCCCCCAAACTGACAGCCTTTCTGATGAATGCCCATAATATGAAGAAGTCTTTTGATAATTAAATGCATGCCATCTTTAGTCTTCTAACACGCAGCGGAAAATGTAGAGCAGACTATAGACTCGACCTTCTTCAAGATTGTCCATTTGGGGAATAGAATATCAACATCTTATCTCACCAAATGCATTCCAGTTATTTTACATATAACAAATTAGCCCGTGACGTACACATGAAATGATAATACCAAAGTAACAAGTTGAAACACTGATCATCTTGAATTTTTTTCATAAGACATTAACTCCGATCACGTGAACTTGTTGTGTGTCCTTGGTGTACACATTTCTCTCCCCTGATGGTTACAATTAATCAGCTCGTGACGCACACATGAAATGATAATACCAAAGTAACAAGTTGAAACACTAATCATCTTTAATTTGTTTCATAAGACATTAAACCCGATCACGTGAACTTGTTGTGCATCCTTGGTGTACACATTTCTCTCCCCTTATGGTTACGATTAATCAGAATCAGCATAATGATGTGTACATGAAGCATTAACTGGCGTGAGAAGATGTCGATAAACCCAAAATCAATCAACAAGTAGTTTATTCACACTTCTCCCCCTCAAAAATTACATATGAGGTTGCCATTTTTGACTGAACGAGCATGGAAAAAGCATGAAGCTTGTTGATGAGAATGGTCACAAACAAGAAGATTTCTATTCTTCCGAAGATAAAACGCACTGAAGCGTACGCCTTTATTTTCTTTAAGGAGCGGGGCATGAAGTGTTTTCAGCAGACACCATATGTCGTTGAAGAGCGAGGCTTGAACTAAAGTGTTCAAACGTCATATGTCATTTGAAGAATTTACGAGGCTTGAACTGATGTGTTCAGATTTCATCATACAACTGAGATTCTCGATCTTCTTTAGTCAATTCAGATCCAGCAAGAAGCATTTTAACATTGTCCCAAACAGCTTTGGCTTCGATGTTGAAGTTGACAAGCTTGTAAATGTCCTTAGGAAGCCCTTGAATCACAATGTTAGAAGCTTTGATATCAGCATCATAATGCTTCTTCTCATTCTCATCAAGATCATTGTAATTTCGTGGTCTTTCAATTCCAAGAGTAACCGTTCCATCCTCTTTGGTAGAAATAACGTCTCTGGTAGTGCCCATCTGGAAAGGTCCTTCATCAATAGATTGAAGAATGTTGACACCATTATCCTTACCCAAGCAATAGAGTCGAATTCGTTGTGCCCATGATTCATAATCCGTCCTATCAAGCATAGGAGGGCGGGTATCGGACCCATCGGCTTGAATGCCATATGAAACGCTTGACATTGTATTGACGTGCACGGGATTTTACAATTCTGTGATTTAAACCGAGAAACAGGTTCTTTCGCGGGATTTTACAAAATCAAGAAAAAACCGTGAGTCAATGTTTACTTGAATGTGTTAGGATTAAAGTTGGATCGATGAAATGATTAGTGATTGTATGTTAGGAGTGGTGATCGTTTGTTGGATTGTATGATGTGTTGTTAAATTGTGATTTGTTTTTATGGTGGAGAGTTATCGTAATGGATTAAACAAATCTCAGTCAAGAAGCCTAGAGCAAAACTCAATGTAGAGACCTGATCAAAACTCAGTCACTGCTTGAGTCAAACCACAGTCAAGAAATAAAGTTGACAAGAGTATCACCTAAGCAAAACTCAATAAAGATCTTCAATCAGGCAAAACGCAGTTGCCAAATCTCAATCATCAAACCTCAACTGTCAAACCTCAACAATCAAACTTCAACTGTCAAACCTCAACAGTCAAACCTCAACTTGTCAAAACTCAACTATCAAACCTCAACAGTCAAACCTCAACTATCAAACCTCAACAGTCAAACATCAACTTGTCAAACCTCAACTGTCAAACCTCAACTGTCAAACCTCAACTGTCAAACCTCAACTATCAAACCTCAACATGTCAAAACGCAGAAGCAAAAGGACAAATCGCAAAGGACAAAGAGGTCGCTTTCACTGAGTTTTGTCTTTTACTCTTTTTGGCTACAAATCAAAACGCAGGCTTGGAGTAACTCAAACCGCAACAAAGAACTTCCCTCAATAACACAAAACTAAACGTCAAATCACCAAAACTCAGTCAAGAATGTCTTAACGAAGGGCAAACCTCAGTCAAGAAAACACCTTGAATCTTCCACGAAAAACACCAAATCTACTAGAGAATGCCAAGAAATGATACAAGAGAGTTTTGTAAACACAAAAGTACACTACTTTAGCAAATCTAACTACAAACAAAGCACAAATTAAGATATTTCTTAGTTTTCTATTCGAACCACAAAAAAGAACAAAAATAAACCACAAATCCGAGCATACAATCAAACTAATCTAACCATGGCTCTTGATACCAATTGTAAGATATTCAAAAACACATAAGAGAATCAAGAGTGATGTTTGGGTCGTGGGTTTTAAAGAGAGAAAGAGAGAAGAGAGGGAACTTCTAGCGAGAGAAAGTGAAAGTAATATTATGAATCTCCAAGCCTTCCCATGGGTGGGGAAGGGCTTATATAGTTCTTACAAAAACGCCTCACGTGGGCTATGGAGCGGGCTGACAGTAGGTAAAGACCCGACCCGACTATTTGTTACTCGGGGTGACCGAGTCTTTTATATGAATATTTATATTCCTAACAAATAATCTCTTAATTAAGCATATTGCTTTGTATGATCACCAACAACTTTATGTTTTGCAATTTGTTTAGCCCTATAAACTTTCATCTTTGAAACACAATTCGTATTTCTTTTGAAGTTAGTCTTTAAGAGCAACCAAACGTATTTTTGAGTTTGGTTTTATGGTTTCTTCAACATCTTTAGACACAAAAGTAGCATTACACTTCATAACATTTCTAGATTGAAGACAGATCTTGGTATCTTTAAAAGTTCTAACTTCCCATGTGAGCTCACCCTTTTTCTTTCTGCAGTGTAAAATCCAAGGACAACCACTCTCTTCTTTATCAACACTTGCCTTTTTTTTAACATACCCACTAGGTTTTGTCATTTTTCTCTTAACTGACTTGCCACTAGAACTTGGACCACTAGAATCTTTAAGCCCACTTGTTTCCTCAAGCCCACTANCGAGCATACAATCAAACTAATCTAACCATGGCTCTTGATACCAATTGTAAGATATTCAAAAACACATAAGACAATCAAGAGTGATGTTTGGGTCATGGGTTTTAAAGAGAGAAAGAGAGAAGCGAGGGAACTTCTAGTGAGAGAAAGTGAAAGTAATATTATGAATCTCCAACCCTTCCCATGGGTGGGGAAGGGCTTATATAGTTCTTACAAAAACGCCTCACGTGGGTTATGGAGCGGGCTGACAGTAGGTAAAGACCCGACCTGACTCCATGGTGACACAATAACTAACATAAATGATTAAGACTACGAGCTAACCTATGCTATTTGTTACTCGGGGTGACCGAGTCTTTTATATGAATATTTATATTCCTAACAAATAATCTCTTAATTAAGCATATTGCTTTGTATGATCACCAACAACTTTATGTTTTGCAATTTGTTTAGCCCTATAAACTTTCATCTTTGAAACACCCAATTCGTATTTCTTTTGAAGTTAGTCTTTAAGAGCAACCAAACGTATTTTTGAGTTTGGTTTTATGGTTTCTTCAACATCTTTAGACACAAAAGTAGCATTACACTTCATAACATTTCTAGATTGAAGACAGATCTTGGTATCTTTAAAAGTTCTAACTTCCCATGTGAGCTCACCCTTTTTCTTTGTGCAGTGTAAAATCCAAGGACAACCACTCTCTTCTTTATCAACACTTGCCTTTTTTTTAACATACCCACTAGGTTTTGTCATTTTTCTCTTAACTGACTTGCCACTAGAACTTGGACCACTAGAATCTTTAAGCCCACTTGTTTCCTCAAGCCCAGTAACATCCTTAAGCCCACTATCCTTAAACATATTATGTGATTTAATGGTAAAAACTGGTACTTGTCCTCTACATACGGCTCTCACTCTCTGTTTATCATTTCTAACCAAATGCAGCTCTCTCTCCTAGTATCAGCTCTCTCCTAGTATCAACATAAAGCTTGGTCACCATATGCTTAATCATTTCATTATTACCAAATTTTCTACCAACAAAAAAGTTCACTTTTCCATCCAATTCATCTACAACACTTTGGTTTTTTCTCAACTGCTTCAATGCTCTTTCTCTTCAATGCTCTTTCTCTCTCAGCTTCTTCATCATCTGAATCACTTACACTTTCAAACCCCTCAAACTCTACATCTTCATCTTCAAACTCTACACTATTTTCTTCTTGTGCCTCATTACAACCCAGCCATTCAACATTATTATCTATATTCCTCATAAATTCTTCCATGTCTACCTCAACATCATCTATGAAGTTTTCATGGTCAACAATAAACTCACTATCTTCACTAAAAGTTTCATCACCCTTCACTTTCATTAGCCTCATTGTCATTACCCCCTAAACCTTTACTACTTTCACCATTTTCTATGTTTGGGTTGGGGTCTGAAAAAAGTGGATCAAATTCATTGTCTTTAGTAACATTTTCATTTCCTAATACACTAGCTACACCACAATCATTTGACAGATGTTCATTACTTATTGGTTTTGAAACAGGGTGTTCAATGTATAACTCCATTACCTTAAACCTATCAACATACTTAATCAAACCCAAAACATCACTATCACTAGAAAAAGTTTCAGACCATTATCTAAATCACAATTTGGTTTCTTATAATGATATTCTAAACCATTAACTTCATAACCTAACACTTTTAACATTTCATTTACTTCAACAACAGAAAATTCATCTGCATTAATATTATCAAACAAGTTAACATTACCTACCCTTGTATCGCCTATTGGGACAACTCGTAAGCACCCCTCCATGGTTGATTTTCAAAGAAAACACACTAGGAAATTTACCTTTGGAAAAAATAACCATTTTTGATGAATAAAACGTGAATAAAAACTTACTGTATCTTGTGGACATATCAAAAGCTTCTCCTTTTTTTCTTAAACACCACTTGGGCAACGACATTGTAGTATTCAATTAGGGTTAGATCATGAATTAGGTTAGAGAGAAATGAAAGGTTAGAGATTGTTTGTGAAATGAAAGGGTAAACGTAATACCCGTTTAAGTATTTGTAAAGAGGGGAAAAGAGAAAAGATAGAATTAGGGGTGCAAACAAGCCGAGCTTTTATCAAGCAACTCGAGCTCGAGCTTGGCTCGATCGAGTCGAGCTTTTAGCGAGCTCAAGCCCAATATGTTGGCTCGAAACATATAATGAGCCGAGCTCGAGCTTTTGATAGCTCGGCTCGAGCTTTTATCGAGCTTTAAGTAAATGAGGGTTAATTTGAATATTAACCTAATTAGAAGGACTTACTCCATAAACAGTTAATTAATTATATACCCTTCAGACCCTAATTATTCCTACGTAACGTTTTGTATTCTACAATCTAATATTTTGTTGAACTATTTTAGACATTCGAACCTTAACTAGTATTTACTCATTATGTTTCATTTTAATCCTAGACTTGGTTATAAGAATGTTATCGTTGTTTTTCCACTGTGCTAGCATACTTGCAGGTATGCAAAATGGGTATTTATAAGTGTGTTCTATGTTTGTGTAAACTGATTTTGGCCAATGTGTCTTGATTAGTGGGAAAAGGTGATAATATTAGATATGGTCTTCTTGACTCTTGAATGTGTGGCATCAGGTGTAAATGTGTAATCATATACATATATTCGAGCTTTTCAAGCAAAGCTCAAGCTTTGCTCGAAACTGAATCGAGCCGAGCTCAAGCCTAGATGGTTAAAGCTTGACGAGCTATCGAGCCGAGCTTGAGCCTAGTTTTTTTTTCCGAGCCGAGTTCGAGCCTTGTCAAGCTCGGGCTTGGCTCGGCTCGTTTGCACCCCTAGATAGAATTACCTATTACGTTTTAGTCACGTGATGGGTTTTAATAGAGATAATAGACGGCGTTGGCAATTTGTACTGGATTTGTGACAAATGAAAACCACAGTGACTGGATCCGCAAAAGAAAAAAAAAAGACTAAACCCGTAAAACCCGGCAAACCACGTGGACATTAAGTAATTAACTCTTATTATTATTATTATTATTATTATTATTATTATTATTATTATTAAATGATCATAATACTAAACTCCGTATATGTATCGGGTATAAATATTAACCTGAAGCACGATATTAACATATGCAAATAAATACATGAAACCTTGAATTTAATTTTTTAAATGAAACAATTTTATATTATTATTATTATATTGCCATTAGATTGATCGCAATACTAAAACTCAAGATACGTACGCGGTATAAAATAAAAGTTGAAACACGGTATTGATATATGCAAATAAATACAAGGAGCTTGAATTATTGTAGTGGAACAACGTTTATAACATTTTTATGAAATTAAATAAACTTTTATACTAAAACCCTACGCATGCACAAGATTATAACATAATAAACATAATTATTTATTAAATTTATATGATATTATTTATGTAGCATATCGATAAATCACCAAGCAACCATAAATGAACTTATAAATAACTTAAGATAACTTTTTAAACTATAATCCGTAAATTAGCGGGTTAATTAAACGAGCGGGGTAGCCCGCGCGTTGCCGCGGGCGGGTTTTGTTATATAATTTGTGTGTAAATTTTTTGGTATTTATCTTTTTGGTTATCGGTTTTTTTTACTAAAGTTTTACATATTCTATTGTTGTTGTCGCGGGGATGCCTTGTTAGGAGTAATAGGAGTATGTTAGGATTACATTTTGAAACTTATCATCCAAAACTAATTACTTGATCCCTAGACAATCACATAATCAGATATATATATATAACTTTTACATCCAAACATAAAGTCACAATAATCAATTGCAAAACCAACATAATCTCTTGATGTAATAGCCTTCATTAGCATGTGGGCTTTGAATTAGAAAGGAGATTTGGTGAAAATTGTAAGTTGATGTAGATATGCCTTGTAAGTCTCTATTGTGTGTTAGTAGTTAGTTTTGGCAATCGATGTATAAGATTCTGTACCTTTACCTATCACGATAATTCTTTGTTGGTCTATAGAAAATCAGTATAACTTTGAATGTTTCAAAACAAAACAGTCAGATGACAAAATTGATGCAACAGAGTTGAAAACATTAGTTACCGAAAACCACCAAATGCTATAGATAGATCACTTTGAATAACAAAAGTTTTATAATACAGAACACTAAGGGTGCGCTCAGCCGCTCACATATCTTCGGTAAATATATACTATGTAAATCTGAACAGTGGTTGGTTTTTCCAACATCGGCATACACTTGGAATATTTAAAGGTTGAAGGTAGCTCATAGTAATATATATCACCACTTGTAATGATGTTTGCCACCATGACCAGCAAGATCATCTATACCTCTATCTGTTCCGGTACCTGGAGAACATCCCGAACTGTTGGCCTAGCCTTAGGATCATCTTCAACAGAGACAATCTCATTACACTGACCATTACATTGTGGTCTTCTGGTTTCTCCTGCATAAGTTTCACGTTAAACGCTTAAGCAGACCACTTGTCTTTTGGTACTGACTTAACCCAAGTCGACAAATCAACTGGATGTATACCTTGGTATGCAGACAGTCCTGTTAGTAACTCATCTTTGACCTAAAAAATAGTCAACATCATTATAACAAAACAAACCCACAATAAAATTGGTAACTACCAATATTCTATCTTTGACCTCAAAACGTCACATCTTAACAACAATCAGCTTATCAGCACCACAACTTCATAAAAGCAAACTTAACCGAAAATAACTACTAATAAACTACTTCAAACTCATCAATTTTACACCCTATAATCCATCTTTGGCTTCCGAAAAGTCAAAACTTCACTAAAATCACACTTCACTNTAATACTTCAAAACACATAAATAAAATCTTTTATATAATTCAACAAAACCCCTATTTGGAATTTTTCATTTCAAAAAAAATTTGAACCATACCTTATTTAGTAATAATTTTTTTTAAAAAAAAATTATTTTCTTATTAAGTAACATTTTATATTTATCCATAACACAAGTAGAAGATAAATACAAAAAATATAGATAAGATATTTTAAAAAAAAAAAAAAAAAAAAAAAAAAAAAAAAAAAAAAAAAAAAAAAAAAAAAAAAAAAAAAAAAAAAAAAAAAAAAAAAAAAAAAAAAAAAAAAAAAAAAAAAAAAAAAAAAAAAAAAAAAAAACCTAACCAACAATAACTACTATTATTCCATTTTTGACCTCAAAAAGTCACTATTTCAACAAATTCAGCGCACCAGAGAAAGGAGAAGTGACGACTAATACCGCGTGTGCAGGCATGATGAAACATGTTTCTTGACCTCAACCAAAATTACCACAGTAAGTATTCTCCCTTCTGCGCTTAAGTAAAATAATGACACCACTATCCTGTTAGGCACAACACCCTGAAAATTACCACAGAAATCTGTTATGAAGTAATTTATCTTACTTCAAGATATCCTCATGATCTATCATATGCCATTTTGACCTTGACTATAGAACTGCAATTTTTGATCGTGATATTTTTTATGGGGTACAATGAGGTGCTTACTGGTTCAGGCGGCAAACAGGGTATAACAATATGTTTGTCAACTTTTTGGTTAAAAGGATGAATATATATTATCCTATAAAAGTATGATCCCTTTAAGCTTACATCACCTTAAATCAACTTCACAATTTAGCTTAGCAGAAGAAAAACATGTAACAGTAAGGTATTATCAAGACATGAATATATCTAATTCAAAGTTTCTAATCGCACGTGTTCTTAGTAGCATAAAGCAAGTGAGTGGTCACGTTTTGAGCTATGAAAAATAGCTACAATTGTAGAGCAGGCGTTAGACATGCAATGCTCAAAGTTTCTAAACACAACACTTCAACACAAAATAGGTAAATGACAATCTATAATCTATAGCGCATATTATGAGCTGTCAAAAGAGGTGCTCGATAGGCAAAGTACCAGTGTTTTTGACGTCCAAGCCCAAAATAAGCCGCGAGAGTGTCCATCAATAACTGCAAATCATTAGTAAAGTAAGAACTCAATATGATTATGGTACAACTACTATATGAGCTTATCGTCTTCAACTTATGGATTATGAATAAGGCATAAGCTGCACTAAGCAACCTCATAAGCCGCAAAATGTGACCTTTTGAGCTTTACCTAAATCAAGTAGGATCATATACCTTCAGCACCTGTAGTGGTACATGGGCAGGTTGTACTGTTGGTGACCGAGATCTGAAGTCGTAAAATTAGGTTGATGAATAGCCGCGTTTGAAGAAGAATAGTTGATAATTGAGTTACTGAATCCTTATGTCGAATTAACTTCCTCACCTTTGTGTAACATTTTTCCCTGATCATGGCATAGTATAATTAATTTTATTGGGCTTTGCGGCAAAACTTAATAAAGTACAGAATTAACGTGATAAGCCGAGAATACATAGGAAGTAACATTTATGGGCAAAATAGAAATTTTTTTACCTATAAATGATACCGGTTAATTCGTAATATACAGTTATTGGTACCTTTTGGTTTTCCCGAATATGACCCTATTGCAAACATAGTAGTTTCTTCGGTCCTTCGTGACCCGACCGTACTCTTCCTACAAAANACTAATCAAATAAAAATCTAATCTTTAACATGCAAATCATCAAAAGCAATCAGCCAACTCACAAAACAAAAAGTACCCATTATTCCAAACAACATAATTAACGAAACCCACAAATCTTTTAATCAAATACTAAAACCCCATCAAATAAAAATCAATAATTTCTTGAAAGTTATATATCTGAAAGGTCAAATTTCTTGAAGTCCAACCGTTTTTTTTTACTTAAGCATAAAAACAAACACTTTGCATACAAAAAAAGTAAACATCATAACTAACACCATTTGACAACTTACGTTCCTCCAAATAAGTAAAACTGAAACAAAGATTTGACAACTTACGTTCCTCCAACACCTCCTACGACTCCTGAGCTGATTGGATGAAATGGTAACTCGCAAATCCCAACCTTCAAAATAACAATAAGAGATGAGAGATTAGTGATTGGACTTAGATTAACCCTAGCAGTAAATGAAGAAATAAAAATTACTCCTGAGCTGATTGGAGTAAAAAATAAAAAGCAAAACCAAATTTTCGAACACAAAGCAATAGCCGGATCTGGCCGGACACGCCTCGCCGGAAAAGTGACATTAGGGGTGTGTTTTTTTCGATGTTGAAATTCGATGTAATGACATGAGAGTTACGAAGACGCATACCCACATGATTTGCTGTGTGTGGTTTAGAGAGAGTTTGTGTTTTTTTAGAGAGGGAGAAGATGATAGTGGTGTCTGGAAGGTTCAAGAGAGAGAGAGGGAGATAATTAGTGGGAAAGAACGGAACGGGTAACAGTAGCATAACGGTGCTACAGTTGTATGAACAGTTGGCTTACGGGCTTCCAACCAATGAAATGACATTTTTTGCAAAACGGGAAAACTGCCTTTTATATAGATATATAATATTATTGTATATCAGAGTTAAGTAACAGAATACATTTTTAACTATTCTCTAGAAAGTAAAAATAATATGTGTAACTTACTAATTATCACTATTCATCTAAACCTTTTATTTGTTATTATGGTATTGTTACATGGATAATTATTAGGAAACTTAAGAGAGAGATTTTCTTTTCATAAGAATCTGGTTTTTGATCAAAATAAAGAAAACAATATTAGGGAATTCCTAAATTAGAAAAGAAAAAAGAAAGTGAGAAAATTAGAGAGAAGGAGTCAGAGTCCACGCAAGTGGAGTAGTTGTCTTATTTGTACTTCCAGCAAATAACATAAAAAAATTGGAAAAAACATTTGTACATCTCAAGTGGTGTGGGTCATCTCTCATCCCACTTGTTGTTTCTCTTTGCTGTCTCTGCCATACTCTTTTGGCTTTCCTATTTACTACTATTATTTCTTTTCATCTTCTTCATTGGTTCTCACCTTTCTTTCTTTCTTCAGACATTCACAAATTTCCCTTTCTATTTTTAGAAATAACCATTATTCACTATTGTTTTTTCTATCGTTTTATGTTTTGCTCACATGGGTATTGGTTATTTTAAAGTAAGGAATTTAGTATAGGTATTGGTTTGGATGATGGGTTGCTTTTATTAGTAAGAAAGTTTCATGTTTTGTTTAAGAAAATGGAGGCGATTATGGCTTTACGCTGTTTTGTTCTTGTTTTTCTTATTTAGCATTGACTTTCTATTAATAGAAAGAGGGAGGCAGGAGATATGAAGAGCCTGTTGAAGAAGCTACATATGATGCCTAATCAACCTTCTGATGTTGTGGACTCGAAACCGGGTAGTAATCAAATATCAATGGACAGTCTTCCTCATGAACAGAATAATAATACTAGTAATAAACCCGGGTTATCTAGTACTACTAGTAGTGGTAGCAGTAGTAGTAGTTTAGCAGGATGGCTTAATTCGGTTACAAATCGTCCGAATGTGAAAATAGTACAAGATAAAGATGAATCTATGGAAAGTGTTGGTGGGGATCCTGAAGTAGAAGAGGAGTACCAAATACAATTGGCGTTAGAATTAAGTGCGCGCGAGGATCCTGAAGCTGTTCAGATTGAAGCTGTTAAGCAGATCAGTTTGGCTTCATGTCTTCCTCCAACTCCTCCTCAAAACATGAATATTAATACTCCTTCTCAACTCCTTTCCTATCGATATTGGGTAACTTCTTCGCTTTTAATATCCCGTTTTACATTTTGTAAATATTGCTTCTGGTTTGTTTTTAGTACTGTTGTTATTCTTGCTCTTATTGTCAATATAGTTTTTAGTATCACACTATCATTGCCAGCTTAACTAAGCCTTTCTAAGCGAGAGATACGAGTAGTGTAATTGTCGAATACATGTTGCAGAGTTAGTTTTTTTAGTTATTATTTATTAATACCATCCGGCTTATCCGGCTTATCCGGCTTTAGCTACTTATCTGCATACTCAGTAACGTACAAAAGTCAATACTATTTATAGACTGCATGAATTTTAGAATGTTAAAAGCCTCTATTCAGATAACTAGGAATTCCTACGCAAGCTGTATGAGTTTTGTGACAGTACCAAAATGATATTATATCTCCTAATCCCTATTCATAGAGCTATCCGCTTATTGATATACTGTAATATTTATAATTTTATATCCAACTGTTTTTCCATTAGTTGTTGCCATATATCATGCAGCTTATATAATTCTCGGGTCAACATTTATGCACCACAGTGTATGGCACTTCATGGTGATAGGGAATATACCATCAGCCATGGCTTTACTTGTGATTCTGTACATCTTATAGAAGAATTAGGAGTGGTGTCAATCTTACCCTACCCGTATAAGCCTTTAGATTAGCTGTTGATCTGACAATCTACTCATCTTTAGGTTTTGGTGGTTGATACCGCTAGCCTTAACCACTGCTTCTTTCCTACTTCATTATAGTTTAGTCACCATTAGGGATGAAAAGTTATAGTGTGGGATTGAATCAGTGGATAGGTAACTCTTTCCATAAAACTAGAATATAAATTTTAGGCTATATGGGTTATAGAGGAGTAAATAAATTCTCAAGTCTCTTGAAATATGGATACTACTGATTTAATAGTTTCCTAATTAGATAGGAATAAATTCCCTTGATTTGACGGAAAGAGATGCCTAAGGAATTCAAGAAAATGGTATGTCAAGCATAAACTAAGAAGAAGTAGATAGGAAGGAGTAAGGATATCCTTATAGATAGAATGATTACGAAGATGTTGCGAAGTGGGCATCTGAATGATTGTATGATAATTGCTCTTGGTCTGTTCTCTGGACCTAAATTCTTATTTTTTTTTTATTTTTTTTTTCAGAAGTTAAACATTATTTTCCCCCCTTATTGAGTAGCCTTTTGGATTCCCCGTCTAATTTAGAAACTGAGAAAAGTTGAAGATTAGCTTTCTAGATATGCATCCCTTGATAAATGGACTTTGCATTCTTAATCTTATTTATGATGATGAATAAAGTTACCTACCTAGCTTCTTCTTCCCAAGTTATTGTATATCTGGCTGACTATCAGAGGTGGCAAAATGAGCAGGTCTGCCATGCCAGGCATGGGTCAAATTGGGCACTTACTAGTATGGGTCGGTCCAGGTTGGCATGAAATATTTTTATCGTACTAAAACTACATATTTAAAACATCTATATAGCTTTTTGATAAACTAGTATGTGCTTTTTTGCTTTAAAATACATTTTGGGAGACTTTTTGACTCATTTGACCCGTTTTGACATGTTACGCATTTGATTGTTTAGAGATAGGACATTACGCATATAGATCTGTTTTGTAAGTGGGTCAAAATTAGCACCTTTATCGACTAGCATGTCACCCTTCACTTAGTTTTCGTTTCAACATTTCCAAATCCTGATAATATTGGAGTATAATTTGGAATCTGTTTATTGGGTTCTAACCTTTCTCATGTCCTAGACTCGTTAATACTTCACAGAATTACAGTGCGCTTAGCTATGATGATAAGATCCTGGATGGCTTCTATGATTTGTACGAGACTTCAACAACGAGTAGTTTATCATCAGAGATGCCTTCCCTTCTGGATTTACAAAGAACACCGGTTTCAGATAATATTACATGGGAAGCAGTTGTTGTCAACAAGGTTGCGGATGCCAAGCTGTTACAACTACTGGAGCAAAGTGCCAAGTTAACAACAGAGTCTGTTGGTCAAAATGTTGTACAGAAACTTGCTATTTTTGTTTCTAATCACATGGGTGGGCCAGTTGGGGATCCGGACAAGATGTTGCTTGCATGGACGAAGTTCAGCTACAAATTGAAAGTAACTCTTGGAAGCATGGTGTTGCCACTTGGCTCACTGAAAATTGGGATGGCCCGTCATCGTGCATTGCTTTTCAAGGTACTCTCTCTTTTATAATTTTTTTCCTCATTGTTTGTGTGTTTATTTTCAAAGTTTCCTAAACCTGTTTAACAGATTGTACCTGAAATGGTACATTACACATGACACATAATCAATGGCATTTTCTTGGAGGTCGTCTTTTTGACCCATTTAAATACGAGTGGTCAATTTGGGCTGTGTTGTATATCTAACGGGTCAAATAAAATTTCTTAGCTTAAAGGGGAGCATGTCAAGTGGGTTGAAATACTTAAATTATTATAGTAATGATATTTCCTTTTTTTCTAATCATAATCAATACATTGAGTATATATATAACAACTTGAAAAAGATTGTCCAACAAGTGTTCTGGGTCAACCTAACTTATTTCGACCTTAGTAAAAATGACCTGTTTCTCAACCCTCCTGGCCCTGACCGTCTTGCCATCTCTACAATTTGAAGCTATGCGTATGTATGTCCAAGAAAGATGCCATCTCTGAACTTCAACGGATGTTGGTGTCCAGTTGTAGACCAGGCTTCAAATAGGCAACCATCAGAGCAGAAAAGGAAAGTTTAGAATACAAAATTGTAGCTGTTCATTGTGACTGAACTCATTGAGAATCCCAAGACTGCTTGTTAGTTTACTGCATATATTTCTCTTACCGTTTACATACACAATAGCTCTCTTACCTACGAAATGGACTCATCGTAAATACCATTAAGCTTTTTTTATTTTTTGTTTTATTTTAGAAAGTAAGTTGTGCGTCTCCTCTACACCCGTTTCTTGGTGTTTATGGTTTCCACATGGGGTTTATTGATGGAACTATAAGTATCCTTGCACTATCTTTTGCGGGGCTAAGATTGATGCTCTTATTTTCTTTGTTCCATAGGTTTTGGCAGATAGTGTTGGTATCCGTTGCCGCATGGTGAAAGGGAAACAATATACAGGCTCTAGTGATGTTGCAATGAACTTCATAAAGACTGGTGATGGAAGGTTATACCCTTTATGTTAACTTAATTCAGTTACTAGACTTATTATGTTCTTAATGCTAATTACCATTAAATTAAAGTAATTTATTGCACAAATGCCAGGGAGTACATTGTTGATCTAATGGCAGACCCTGGAACACTTATCCCATCGGACACAACAATAACCCAAGAATCCAATGCAAATCACCACGAATCATCCTTGTCATCGAGTCCATGGTCGAGAGATGAGGATGCTTCCCGTGCAACTTCTTCGAGAAGTGGTCTTACTACTTCTTCTGAAGAATGCTCGGACTCTAAAAACTTAGATTCCACTCAAGAAAGATCTGATGGTGTTACACATGTACCCAAACCTTTAGTTCCGAAAAATAAAAAGAGGGGGGAAAAATTGGGTGAAATTTCTTTAAGACCCTCTTATCAGAGTCATGCAAGATCCCCTTCGTGGACCGAAGGTGTGAGTTCCCCTGCAGTACGCAAAATGAAGGTTAAAGATGTTTCACAATACATGATTGATGCTGCAAAAGAAAATCCTCAGTTGGCCCAGAAATTGCATGATGTATTACTTGAAAGCGGCGTTGTTGCTCCTGCAAACTTATTTACAGAAGTTTATGATGAACAAGAGGAGGATTCACGCCCGACTCAAGACAAAGAAAAGACTACCCTAGGTCAATTAGATCATCATCCTCGGTTCTTACCAAATTTGCCCTCCCATAATGTACCCACTAAGCATGCTTCATCACAAGCTGAAGTCAATCCTGTGCAAAATGCTACAAAAGTTCCAGCAGCGGCAGCAGCAGCCGCGGCAGCCGCTGCGGTTGTAGCATCATCTATGGTGGCAGCTGCTACAAGAAGCACACCTGATCCAAACATAGATCTTCCTATAGCAGCTGCAGCCACAGCGACAGCTGCAGCAGTGGTAGCAACTGGTCTGCCTGATGTTCTTAACCCGACGGGGGATGAACAGGGAGGGGGTGACAATGATGTAGCGCGAGAAGGAGATAGAGTATCAGATAGGTCTGCAGGTAATGAAAGCACGAAATCTGAAGTCTCCCTTGATGATGTGTCAGATTGTGAGATAGCATGGGAGGATATCACAATAGGCGAGCGTATTGGATTGGGTACTCAGCTATCTGCTAAGTTTTCAAATCTTTGCCATCCTAATATTAATCAATTCTAATAACTATTTCCTTGTTGCAGGATCATATGGGGAGGTTTATCGTGGTGATTGGCATGGAACTGTAAGTATACTTTTTATACGGCTTTGTGTAGGAGGGCTTACTTATTGCTTTAATAATCTTTAAACGGTTTAGAAATAAGGCGAACTCATTAACATGGATTTGCACCTTTGAGGAAGTGTCTATTGTTATAGTGCTTTTGTATATTAGGGCTGGTTATTGTTATGATTTTTATTTATTTTATGCATGTGTAATTCTTCAATATTGAAGATATATAACGATCCTTCCAATCATTTTCAAATCTCAGGAAGTTGCTGTTAAAAAGTTCCTAGACCAAGAAATAACCGTTGAATCCCTCGAGGAGTTCAAAAGTGAGGTATAATCTGCTCTTTTCCCGTAGTCACAATAATTAACGACATATATATTGCAAGTTCTTATAGTAATTCAATAAAGTATAGATGCATATATGTGAATACAGGCCCTCATATTGAAGTTTTGGACTAACTATATATATGGGTTAAAGAAAGTATACTTTATCTATTTAATACAAGTAATTATTATTTTTGCTAAAAGGAAAACTAAACATACCCTTTCTATTTTTGTTCTTACCATTTGGTGTTTGGGTTGAAGGTGGGCATCATGAAAAGAGTTCGGCATCCGAATGTGGTACTCTTCATGGGAGCTATAACACGTGCTCCACATCTTTCAATTGTTACTGAATTTCTGCCTAGGTATATCGCTTAACCTAAATAGTTATTCTAAGTTTATCTTCACTCGTATACCAATCATGATGTCAGATGCATGCAATGTAATTATCCAATATCACTTCTTGCAAAACTAAGATGAAACAAAACTATGTAAGAATGGTCTTCTTATATAATTGCTTGCTTTTTCCACTACATTTTAGACGTAGATTGATTTACTATATAAACTCATGTATTTTCCTTTCATTTGTATCATTCTCTTTAAGCTCTGTTGACTGCTAAAAACATTCTCATTTTTGTTCATAAATTGTCGTTTAATCCATAGTGACGATATATAGTTTACTTTTTGCAGAGGTAGCTTGTATAGATTAATACACCGGCCGAACAATCAACTTGATATTAGACGACGTATGAGGATAGCCCTCGATGCTGTATGTTATTTTCTGCAAGTTTTTGGATCTTGGTTTGACTTTAGCTCTTAATCTGAAAGGTTTATTTGTGTAACAATAATCATTGTATCTTCTAAAACCCAACTTTCAGGCTCGTGGGATGAATTATCTGCACAACTGCACGCCGGTTATAGTTCACCGTGATTTGAAGTCCCCAAATCTTCTTGTTGATAAAAATTGGGTTGTGAAGGTAGCATTCCAATCTTACAAACCTCAAAATTCTGAGTTGAAATAGGCATATTATAATAAGATATTATTCTATCATCAGGTTTGTGATTTTGGGCTGTCAAGGATGAAGCACAGCACATTTCTGTCATCAAGATCTACTGCAGGGACGGTCTGTTCTTGCTAAACCATACCTCTTCTTCCTTTAAACATATGATAATAACCACACTTTGTGGCTGTGTGTGTGTGTTCCTTTGGTCTTTTTGTAGATTCACTTAAAGGTTGGGTGAATATTGTCAAGACGTGTTATTTTTAGTACATGTCAATAGGTCATAACGGGTCCGCTTGGATTGACCTCAATCGCTTTTTCTCTGAATCATATAAGCAATTAGTGTGTTAAATATGATACTAAATCATGAAGTTGTTATTAATAATACAAATTTATGAATAAAGTGATTTGGAACTTTGATGCTTTACAAATCTGTTTTAAGCTACTTGCGACTGTTCAACTTATCGGAGAGCCAATGTTGGATATATTTAGGGCCATGGTCCAAGTTGAGAAACCTGCAAATAATGAATAATATGTAGAATTGAAGTTATTTTTTATTATTGATGATTATGCAACACCAAGATTTGTAGTGACAATTCAACGTGGTACATCTGTTTTTCAGGCAGAATGGATGGCTCCGGAGGTTCTACGAAATGAACCTTCAGATGAAAAGTAGGTCTTTTTTACTCTCTTCTGTAGTTCTGTAAATAAATTGTATATTTCAGTGCATATAGTACAGCTGTTCATTTATTTTGATGAATGCAATGCAGGTGTGATGTTTACAGCTTTGGAGTCATTTTATGGGAGCTATGTACATTGCAACAACCATGGGGTGGAATGAACCCGATGCAAGTTGTTGGTGCTGTTGGCTTTCAGCATCGCCGTCTTGACATTCCGGATGATGTGGACCCTGCCATTGGTGACATTATTAGAAGATGTTGGCAAACGTGAGTTATCCATTCCTCAACCCAAAAAAATAAAAAAAAATAAATAAAAAATAATAATAAATAAATTAAAAATATGTTTGAACATTATATCAAACCTAAGAATCAACATTATCCCTCATAAATTTGGTACGCAGTCACTTAAATTGTGCATATGATGACTAGATCTGTAAGTCTCGACATAAATTTGGTATGCGGTCACTTATATTGTAATAACACTATTTCTGTGATCATTATGCATTGATAATACTTAAAAGAAAACCAACCTGACCCATTCCGGTTCTAATGAGACTTAAACTGACCCGTTTCAAGTCGAACCCGTGTTGACTTGTTACCCAACTTCCCTATCTGCCACAACTAAGTTTGAAAAAAGACATGCATTTCTGATGGTCTATGCGTAGATTTGAGTTGCAAGACAAGTACTTTGGATATTTGCATAGATTTTATGCAGCGACTACTTTGTGTTTTACTAGCGTAATTTAGGGCTTTAGAAAAGAATATAACTTTAGCGCTTTTTGTATTTTACAGAGATCCGAGATTACGGCCTACATTTGCTGACATCATGGCTACATTGAAGCCTCTTCAAAAGCCAATCACTAGTTCAAAAGCCACACGAGACTAGGCAGAGGGATCTACTAGTTGGGTCTGGCCAAATTAGCAGCCAACATGGATTCCTCTGGCATCATTCATTAAAAAGAGAGATTGATTCATAATTGAAACTACTAGCTATTCGATTTTCATTCTCCATGTAATGTTGTTTGCGCGAGTGACTGCACTTTGTAAATTCAAATAACCTATGTAAAAAAAGAAAAAAAAAAAAAGTATTCCTAGCTCATATATAAATTGATGATTTTAGCAGTCTTTGTCCCTATGCATCTGTGGTTGTACATGTTTAATAAGTTACCCTCTGATATAATAGCTTTCAGTGCCCCACAATTCTTATCAAAATTTGCAAGATAAGGTAGGGACCATTAGTATACATATTGCACCACAACACCACCTTAGTTTTTGTTTCAGATAGATCCATGGCAACTTTCTTTGGTTCTCCTCCAATTTTGTCACCACCAATAGTAAGGACTCAACAATTATCTTCATCGTCCCAATCACCGCCGCCACCACCACCGCAGCAACCGTCTCAGCCACCATCCTCCAGTAAGAAGAATTCATCACAGGAGTCGCAGCTACCATTGACAGCGGCTACTGAGAAAGTACAACGCGGTGGTAGGGGTACAAGTGCTGATTCTACTGACTGGATAGCTTCAGGTTTAACCAGAAGATTTGGTCTTGGTGCTGGTCTGGCTTGGGCAGGTTTTTTAACATTTGGTGTTGTCTCTGAACAAATCAAGACGCGTTTCGAGGTTAATCAGCAAGAAGCAAATACAAGGTTTGTTATGCATCAACAATTGAAACAAACTAGCGTTTCCAAAATGACATTTGGATGCATCAAAAGATCCAAGTGTCATGCCAAAAACACTAGTTTGTTTCGACTTACACTAGCTTTCTAAAAGTGGACATTATTCCAAAAATTTATAAACATAAAAATCCAAATTTTTATACTAGCTTTGTAACAATAGTCATTCATCTTTGATCACGCGTATTGGTTTGTTAAGTGTCTTGTTGAATTATTACAGAGATGTAGAAAAGGAAGAGGAGGTGGTGTTACCTAATGGCATAAGGTACATACTACATGTTACTTATTAATACCGATCTATTTTAGTGTTGACGGGTGTTCATAAAGATTTTTGTATCAGCGTCACACCGAATTTTAGGAGGACATATGCATCATATAATTATGTAACAAATAAGTATATGCTATGGTAATGTAGGTACTACGAGTTGCGAGTAGGCGGTGGTGCTACACCAAGGAAAGGCGATTTAGTTGTAATAGATATCAAGGGAAATGTGGTAGGAGATGGTGTGTTTGTGGATACTTTTGGTAAGGACAAAAAACCATTGGCTCTTGTGGTAGGATCAAGGCCTTATAGCAAGGGAATGTGTGAAGGGGTTGAAATGGTTTTAAGAACCATGAAGAATGGCGGAAAACGAAGAATCATTGTGCCTCCAGCTCTCGCCTTTGGCGACGAGGGTGCTGATTTTGGTTCTGGCTTTAGAATTCCTCCTTCTGCAACACTTGAGTATATTGTCGAAGTTGAAAAAGTTTCGATTGCACCATCGTGAGTTCATGATTTTTATGAACTGATGGAAAAAGATACGTGGTGTTTTTTTCTTTTCTTTTTGTAGAACATATGTTTATCATATTTATTTGTTCCAAAATCAACTAAACAAGACGTTACCATGATCATGAAGGCCAGAGATAGTGTGCATATCAGACTTGCTAAAGTAATTTAAAATCACATTATGTATATTTGCGGTGCGTCACTTTTTCTGCGTGCACTTATAATGTGTGACGGTAACTCATATTTCATAACATTTACGGCATTCTCTTGTAACTAACACTGTTTTAAAACCCGGTTAGACCCGGCCAATTCAACCATGACGGTCCGTTGTAAGCCAGTTTTTCACTGATATGTTAAAATACAATTGATATTAGTTTGATAATAGGCATCCTATTAGATAGTGCACTGTTCTTGTTATAAACTAAAAATGCATTATGGTTTTTTGTAATACGCTTCAAGTACGGGTAAATTTTGTCTTTTGGCATGAGGACCGGTTTGACCCGGCGGTCCAACCGGTTGAACCGGCGACTCAACCGGGTCGATTAAAAACCCAGGGTTTTAAAACATTGCTTACTATTAGATGACAACCGGATTTTCATCCACCTTAACATCAAATACCACATTCAACTCATCACCACGTTATTTCCACATCATTTTGTAGAACTTTCTTTTAATTTCCCACTTCATTTTCACATCACATGACGGGTTTGTTATGCACCTAACTATTGAATGTTCATGTAATGGTGTATGCCCTTGACTTTCAATATATATCAAAGTTGGATTGTTTGTGAGTTGTGACTGTGTGAGTGGTGTATGCTTAAATATCTTCAAAAATATTGTAATTTTTTAATCAACATTAAGCGAGTTGAAAAAAAAAAGTTGGTGTTATTTGTTTGTTAAGAGGCTTGGAGTGTGAATCTGATTCGCACACATGAATCTGAATATGTGGCAGATATTAAATATGAACTTAATTAAATCCATATAATGTTGTCTTTTTTAAGTCTGAATGATTAGAATACATAAAACTAGTTTATCTTATCTTACTATCTTATAACGGAGGAAGACCTTCTTTACATAGAAATACTTAAAAATTCAGCTTGCTTATTATAGAAATTCAATAGCCTGCACATAATTTATCTACTACATAATTTACAAGTCTTAAAGCTTAATGTACAAAATACAAAACACTATTAATGTAGTCAAGATATTCAATATAGTCAATTAATTAACTGATATAGTCAATTAATTAACTGATCAATAAATACAATTAATGAAGTTATTAAAACACCCCTTACATAAGAAATACAAATTATCAAGCATATTGTACAATCAACTTAAACACAATTCCTGCATTAAATGTCACTAATATAAATAATAAAACACATTATACAAATATTCAAGCCCGAACGGGTAACAGGCCAAATGGGCTCGAGCCCGAACGAACATGGGCAAACGGGCTCAAGACCGAATGCGCACGGGCCAATAGGCTCGAGCCCGAACGGGCACGAGCTAAACGAAAATCTTGATATTCGTAAAATTTTATTTCAGGGTCCTGCCGTCCGCAACGCGCGAGTACCCTACTAGTATATCATTAAGAGGTAATAACATTATCTTCTAAATCATGTTGAGGAGTATCTTCTAAAATTATTGAAGCCCATATGAAGCTGCAAATTAAGGGGTTAAAAGTCAAGAAAACAGTGCAAGTGGTGAGAATTGCAATATGACAATTTTCAATGTAACAGTACCTTAAGGGTGTGTTTGGGTCAAGGATTAGTTGACACTCTCTATTCCTTGATGGTATGTCTGAGGGCCTTGTATCTTGCGACTGGGGAAGAGTGTTTGGATATCCATTTTTCTCACATTAGGGGTGCTGGAGTAGCAACTAATGGTGAGTTTTATTGCTTTGTCCAAAACAGTTTAGTAACAGTCACATAAAGTAGGTTGCCAGAATTTATGGTGGAGTGCCAGATGCCCATTCTAAAGTACTTTCTGGTGTGTTTGGGGGAGTATTTAGAGTGAGAAATGTAGTCAAGGTGGGATGTATCCTTGGGCAACTGTATGCATATGAGTGATGCCTGTTATGGGTAATGTAGCTCTATGCATATTGAGTCCCAATGGAACAGGAGTTTTGATCCATTCCCTAATGATGCCCTGGACAAGAGCCTCTGGTTTGCTATGTATGGGCTACATTAGAAGCCAGGAAGGGTGTTTGTCTAGTGGAAATGTAGTCAGGGTCTTGATATTTCTCCATGGTTGCCTAGGTGATAGCTTATGAGTAAGCTATATCTAGAAGAATGGTGTTCTTTGAATCAGCAGTATTCCTGAATATAGAAAAGTATTGTGTAATTTTTCCCTCTATTTTGTATTAGCTACATGAGCATGTTCATTGTAGCTGTTAGAATGAAGTTGTAATTTGCTGATTTATCAATATAAGTTCACCATTTCAGGAAAAAAAATCACGTTGAGCAGTTGGTTTAAACCTTTTAACGCACGTAAATAAAGGGGAAAACAAACACTCTTAATGGTTAAAAGCATTTAACATTTCAGATTTATAGGCCATTAAAACTACTAAAAACTGTTAAATGATTTAATAAGAAAACAAACACCAAGGTAATGGACGCCCTCTACAATCTACACTTCTGTTATAAAGAATGACGAAATAATGTCTCGTACTTTATGATATGATATATAGATAGGCATTTAGCATGGTTAGAATCATCTATGCTTAACCAAATGATGACCGACATGTAAACCATATAACATTCATCGTCGATGAGCCGATCAAGCAGAATCGGAGCCAATAGAGTGGCCAGTGAGTGCTGAGCTAGAGTGGAAGCAAACAAATTTGCAATGTAAATTTTCTAGAATTTATAAGTATTTTTGCAATATTTCCTCTTGCCAACAAGATTTGTAGTGCACTTTTTAAAATTCACCAAAGTTTGCCCCCTTTCAATCACAATTGTCTCGTTGCGACCCATGTTGAGCACCCCTAATCAACTCACGCCATCTAATACTTCTTTAGCTGGTAAGTCACTTCTTTGATAAATAGCTTTTGCAATCAACCCCTCTTATACCAATTGACATTTTGATAAAATTTAATAAACGAATAACTTATAGCACCACGATAAATTTACTTGTCAAATTATTATTTTCTAATTTTATTTAGCTCTTAATTATTATGACGTTAGGTCGAATCACGGGTTAATGAAATGTCGATTCAACGTTACAAAACATGGGTTTATGAATTGTTATGATATTTAACTATAAAACAGAATTATTTAAATATTATTACCTGTTATATTATGATATGCCCAAATCTCACGCTTACACGAGTTTTAAAATTACTAGTTTGTAAAATAAAAGTGACATTATGTCAGCGGGCCATGAGTTAAACCATATATGTTTAGTCCGAGCCGATTTCATCCCACTAAACAACATTTTAAAATTTCGCTTGAAGAAGAAAAAAAATGTATGATTTTCTAGAATTTCCCATGAATACATCGGATGTACATGAGAGTACACAAAAGGTACTCACCTTTAATAAGGACTTGAAGTTTGATCATCCGATCAAATACCAAATATTAATTAGTAAATGGTATACATTTTCGAAACATGTTAAGCCAATTATATTAAAGGCGTGTTTTTTAGACGCAATTTGCAACTTCTTTAAAGGAATTTATCTATCAAGTAATTTACATATACATGTTTTATACAAAAGTCAACTCATCCATCCACATCATAGAACGTCGACGTGATAAATGTGTAGACGGTGACAAATTAGTTTCTATCTATGGCTGTTTTGTTTCGTATCCTATTGCTAGGGCTGAGCATATTGGACCGAAAACCGAACCGAAAAACCGAGCCAAACATATTGGTTTGGTTTCGGTTCTATATACTAGCGGTTTTCGGTTTTGATTTCTGTTCGATTAGACCCAAAATCAAGAAAAAACGCACCTAAACTATATAAACCGAACCGAACTGACACAAAATCGAACCAAAAACCGACCATATTCGATCCGCTTTCGATTCTATATACTAATGAAAAATAAATAAAATAATCTTACAGATAAGCATCATCAAAATATTTACCACCTAAATCAAATCATAACAAGAATATTCTACCATAAGATCGTTATCACTATATCAAAACTAGCTTAAAAGAAAATAATGAAGATTAAAAAAAACAAACAAAATTTTCCATTTCAATATAATAAACCATTAGTGTCTATATTAAAGTATAAAGCAATACATCATGAATGGAACTAAATTTTTAAGCCTGATTTAAAATGGAAAGTTGCAATACTTTACTACTAGTAACAAAGAGTGTTTGAGAAACAGTTGTCAATTTGACATAGTCCTGCTCTTCTATTGGCCATTTCTAGGAACCAAACAAACATGTACTACAAGTTTACTTTGACTCTATCAAAGTCAAACATCTAAATGTCAAATTGTCAACTCCTGCTCCCTTATAACTTTATTCCCATCTCTCTCTCTTTTTGCATTCAAGCCAAAGAGAGATATGGGGAAAATGGCACAGAACACACAGATCAAGCACTCAAGTCACCCTCATCTCCTTCAGTTATCGCCCTCGAACCAACAAATTAACTTGAATTGTGCTGGCTGCAACCTCCACATATCTCCAAATGACCATGTCTACACTTGCAGACCATGCAACTTTTTCTTGCATATGTCGTGTTCCAAGTTCCCTCAGTTGATCACTCACCCGTCTCATCGGGAACATGCACTCTCCCTCATTTCCACCCCTATCTACCCAGGTGGTTTCTTTAAATGTGATGCATGCACTCAACATGGAACTCGTTTCAGTTATCATTGTCATACGTGTGATTTCGACTTACATGTCCTTTGTTCTTCAAAACCCCTTTCGGTGAACACGCATGTTCATCCTCACCCTCTTGTGCTTACTTTTTCTTCTCCATATGGTGAAAAGATGGGTTTTTCTTGTGATGTGTGTAAGAATGCAGGGTTGAGTGGCCAGTGGTTATACCGCTGTGTTCCTTGTGAGTTTGACGTTCATTTAGACTGTGCCACCAGTAAAATGCAGCATGGTCTGCAGCATAATCTTTCATTTCCTGGCGCAGCTCCTGTCGCCCATCCAAATCAATATGTGGTGGCTGGACAACCGCTTATGCATAGCCTGAGCACTGGTCATGCTCCAACTAACTGGCAAACCCAACAGCAACAGCACTATGCACCTGCTGGTGGCTTTCAACCTTACCAGCAGCCCTCACAACCACAGCCACAGCCACAGCCTTTACCAGATGGGACCACAACCACCGCAACCGGTTGGTATGCAAAATTACCAGATGCAACAGCAACAACGACAACAACAACTACTACAACAACAACAACAGCAACTACAACTACAACAACAACAACTAAGACAACAACAACTACAACAGCAACAACAACTACAACAACAACAACAACCTGGACTGGCGGATGTAATGCTGACAGGTTTTGTTGATGGTATGATGCAGCAACTTGGCCAGGATTTTGTTCAGGGTCTTACAGGTGGAGGGGATGGAGGTGGTGGCGGTGGTGGTGGCGATGCAGGGGGTGGATTTAGCTTTGAATGCAGTGCAGAATGATGACTATTAAAACCAGTCATTTGTGACTGGGACAAGTTTTAATTTGTTTTCCTAAATGTATGTAATGTTTTATATGCATACTTTTGCTTTCCTATTTTGCTTGATTTGACAATTCACGATGGTGTTTGAGTGACTAAAATTTGGAAGTTGGCAATCTTTGATTTGGTTTTGGATTTATCTCTGTGATGCAAAACATGTAAAATAAAAAAGATTGTGCTGAAACTTACAACAAGAAACATGTAAAAAGAGCTGAACAGATTGAAATTTCCTCTAATTCTTTTGTTAATGTATAAGACCTTGTATCTTATCTGCAATTTTTGATTCCAATTGACATTATGTAATTTTTATTCTTATTATGTGTTTTGTCCCTTATAGCCAACATGCCCATTTTGCCACCACTATGTTCTAAATTCAGGACCTTTCGGGTCATTCAAACAATGGAAGAAGCGATAGATTCTCACTTTCACAACACTAAAGTTGAAACAGTAAGATGCTATGGAAGACTTAAAGATAGCAATAATCATCTTATAGCGGTTTCTTTGTGTTTGTTATCCATTTGGTTACCATATATATAACTAGGTTCATAGTCATAAGTTTAACATATAGGAGAGTACATGCTCACGAGTATCCTTCTGCAGCTAGAAGTCTAAATATACAAAGTTTTGGAACATGTGATTTTAACATACAATATCAGCACCCGAAATTGTATCTTCTAGTAGCTTTACCAGTTTCTTGCTTCCGCCTACTCGAGCTTCATCAAGAGGCGTGTTGCCCCATCTGCAAACCAACAAACCATTAATAGTTAAACATATATTTTGGATTGTATGTTTAACTCCTTCAACTTAGCCTAATTACTAAATGTTGCAAAATGAGTATGCATGACAAATTGGGTAACAAGTAGAAAACTGGTTCGGGTTGTAATCCTTGAGAGATGAAACGGGCTGGGTTAGATTGTTCTTATCTATAAATATAAAGTTTACTTTTTTTTATTCAACAGCTTGCAAAAATCAGGAGGGGAGTCCCAGATTTTTTTTCCCTAAGTGAATTGCCAAGAAAGGGGGGAATGGTTTACTGAATAGTTGCTAATGACATGGAGAAATCCCGTCCGGGATATTTCATCACTCCGTGCACTCTTAGAACCACTTCTATATTTAAGTCATGGGTCAACATTGGTTTCGTTTTATCTCTAACGTGTCAAAAGGTAATATAAAAAATAGATAAACAAAAAACTTTTATATGGGATGAAAATCACCCAAAGTGTCTTTTGATGTATAAAACCTAGTAGATCTTAGTATTATTTAGAAAATTATACTATTATATCAAGATAGTAGTATAAAGTTAATGTTTATATTTTACATACTAAATCTATATAAAGGAAGATCAATAGTTTTGAACCAATAAGTGCTTTTTCTCAACCCTAACAAGAACAAAAGATTAGCCATTTTGACTTGTTATACAAGTTGGACCCGCCAACTTTTGTTTCAATTTCAACCTTGAACTTATGCAAGGAAAATGTGAAGCTTAAAACATACCTATCTTTGGAGAATACACTCCCTCCAGCTTCTAAGATCAACTTAGACATTGAATAGAACCCTTCTGCAGCTGCAATATGAAGTGGTGTACGAAGATCATAATTTTTCGAGTTAGGATTAATCCCATTAGCCAAAACCCTTGTTACAAACTCTAAATCTCCCTTTGCAACAGCCATACAAAGACAATTTCCAGCATTATTCATATCTAAACATGCTCCAGCTTCCACAAGCATTGAAACAACTTGATCATGCCCATTCTTGATTGCTTCCAGTAATGGACTATTTCCATGATTATCTACAGCACAAGTTATAGCAGCCAAAACTAATTAATCCTTTACTCGTTTTTACTAAATAGAGGTGGCAAGATGAGCACATCCTGGGCTGACAAGTCAAACGGGTCGGGGAGAAACAAGTCATTTTTAAAAATTGCTACAAGAATAAACGGTGGTCCCTAAGAATGTCCCCTCTACGAACAATTCTTTCATTCCCTTATTTTATATGAATTATCGTTTTTCTTCCCTCTTAAGGATCATGCATGTCATATGGTTGGGTTGATCTGCAGACACTTCTGTTATTTTCTAAAGAACTTCATATAGATTATATATTCATTAACTCAGACTTGAAAAGGATTGTTACACTAACACACCAATTTTTTTAATAAAACGATTTAGAAGGTTTTAGGCATTGATAATAGATTTTGGACAAAATTTGAATCTATTTGACTCATTCCCATTGTACATAGCAGCAGAACATTTGGTTTGACCCATTTGAGATTACATTCTGAACCAAACCGTCATAAAATGATTGGACATACCACATGTGGGTTTGAATATTAATGCATGACTAAAGAAACGCTGAACATAAAAACTTTATCTTAAACAGAAAAACTTGCCTGTAAGATTGATTATTGCTCCCTTTTGCATGAGAAACTGAGCAATGTCTTCATATCCCTTAATTGCAGCAATATGCTGTGCATAGATCATTATTTTAGGGTGTTAATTGAATATTTAATTAACTTTACTTACGTTATTAGAGAAGGAAACTTTTCTTCTTAAAACAGATCATTTTATTACTGTATACATTTGAGGATTAATACCAATGGTGATCTTCCATCATAATCAGTCTTATTAGGATCTACGCCAGCTGCAACCAAACGCTTAACACGATAGATGTCATCATTATAAACAGCAGAATTTAACCTTAGAGCCATCTCTAATTCATGTTTTTCAACATGAAGTGTTATGTCAGATTCCAAGATCTTGTTATGGATGTATGCTTCTTTTCCCTGATAGTAGTAGTGTAGCAAATGAATATCAATCAGTTAAACATAAAGAAAATGAACTTCCAGCTGATCAATCAATCTATGTTGTATTAAGGCATATTTCTTAGCAAGATTTACAAACCTCAAGGAGATTGTCTAAAATGATCCTTCCATCAGAGAAGAATACCTCCAATATATCTTTAAGAGATTGTTTATCAACCCGTAGTAGCTTTGACAGCTCTCCAACACGAACTGTATCAAGTACTGGGATATTACAAAGGACTGAAATTTCATTCAGAGAGCTACAACGTTCCAAAGTCCTAACACATTTTCCTGATTCATTCTCACTTTTTCCCGCATCCTCCTGTACAATGTTATCAGCTGTGATGATAGGATTCTCTTTAATAACAGACTCAGAAATTCTTATGATAACCAGATAATTCACGACAAAAATAAAAACTTTTGAACGATTTGTTCAGTAAGTTTAATAAAATAGAATAAAAGGTGGATGATATGATGACATATATTTGAGAGATAGTCCAACTCGTCTAACGATGCTCACTCATTCAATATTATTTCTCAGTGCTCACTACATGGGCCTAACATTTTTGCAAAAACAATTGAAACAGAAAAATAAACAAAATCATCCAACACGAGAAGAAAGGGCTGAAACTGATACCACCACCGTCCCATGACAAACAATGTAAAGCTGATCTGCTATATTTCCTTCTTCAATAATCACTTCTCCTGGAAGAAAAAGTTCTTCCTCAACTTTAATTGCCTACAATGTCAAACAACCAAATACATTAACAAGCACACAAATAAATAAATAAGTAGCCATATGCTTACACCTGCAGCACCCAATGTTATAAACACAGTATGATCATATGCATGCTGAAATACTTTTGTATATCAGTCAGATTTTAACATGACTAACAATAGAGCAGACATTTGAAAAAGAATATAAGGTTACATCTTAATGAAGGGTCAAATGAAACTTACAATCTGTTTAATAAAAGCAAGTGAGCATCCCTTAAAAAGAGGAACTTCTTTAACGTATGGCTCATATAACTTTTGCGAGATCTGTAAAATGCAACTGTTAATGTAAATAATTTTATAAGTGAAATACTAGTTCTCACATTCAGATACAGAGCAGATATCAAACAGATGTAGGCATGAATAATATAAGTAAAAGCAAACTCAGAATGTTGTTAGTCAATTATGGATCGATTGCATGAGAATTAAACTAAAATTGGTCCAAGATCTATGAAACTATAATCCTTATCAACTTAAGTTTGATTCAAACCGGCAAACCTCAGATTTTTAAGAACTTTGATAAAAAGTAATAGGTCCAGATTACTCGGTCAAAATGATAATACATGACATGTCGGTACATGTTAAATATACATGGTGCTGAGAAACCGGTTAACCGTCAAGGTTGAATACTAGCTTAAATCGAAATTATTAAATGTTTGAAAAAGTTTTTATTGTGCAAAGTTGGTCACCTTTTTATGCATCTAAATGTCAAACTATAAATACCACAAGCATGATTTATATTAATCAGACCTTAGCTCGAAAACTAGCAGGAATGCCCTGAAGAACAGAAGTGTCACTATCACTGCTCTCGTACTGTAAACGCACGTGACTTTTGATCTCTTTGCTAATCTGCCTCCCAAGTTTGTTTTTGTTCATATATCTGTTTAGATCTGTCATTTTATCCCTATATCTTTCTGTTTTTGATCCTTTCACAATGAGTGCTGCCATATTACCAAGCAAATAAGCACCAAGAATCATATCTCCTGATATATAGATGATTATGAATACCATTTCCCTGTTGTTGACGGCGTGTATATCCCCATAACCTATAGAATGCACAATAAATGGCTGGAATCAGTAAAGCATCTTCACTTAAACTAATAATGAATGTTGCGGGATCTTTCATCATGATGTCGTAATCAGAGATCCACATGTCTAAGAATACATAATAATTTATAGGAATCTCTCTCAGCAATAAAGTATACTTGAAATATTATTCGTTACTATGCAAATCATGCAGTTCAAAATTTTCCATATGACATGGACACATGGTGGATAACTATAGCCTAAAATTTCATATTTGTATGATCTTTTATTGAAATCACCTCGTGATGCGGAATGAATTGCCATAAAAGATCAAAATCCCTTATCGGCGTTTTAGTGAGAAATCATCATTGTATATTGGAAATGTTTTATTTAAGTGTTTGCTTGTGTGTGTGTGTGTGTGTGTGTGTGTTTTTCATTGATTTATATATATGTTTGTATGCATAGGAAGCTAATTAACAACCAAATGACGAACAATGTCTTGAAGTATAACGTTCAAATTTGTATATATTGGGCTATTGGCTATTAAAGAATCTAGAATGCAGTTATTATAAATAAGCTTATGTTTTTAACACACACACACACACACAAAAGGATTGGTAACGAAAAGTGCTCACCAACAGTTGCCATAGTGACAATGGAAAAATATAGTGACGTGATGTAGCGTGTCCACAAGTCTATTTCTCGAAATTGCGAGTAATTGTAGTCTCCCATCTTCAAACTGCCTATCCATGTATAACCTTCCTTTGCAGGAGGCAGTGTGGTTGCTAGGTAGTAAAAGATACATGCTGCTGTATGTGTACAATAAAGTTCAACAACAAAAAGTTTTATAATTCTTGTGCATAGATAGTTGATTCGAATATCTTTCTCCAATTCCTCAAAAAATTCCGTAACTCGTAGAGCCCGACTTAGCCGGATCCACAGCAGGAACCTCACTGCTTCATTTCTTTTACAAGCCTGATAAAAAAGTTACTAAGAACACTGATGGTCTGATGCTAATCAGATGTACTTAAAGTAATATAGAAAATTAAACCCTAGGTATATACTACACATAAGTGACATTGATCTCAGTTACATATATATGAAATTTCACAATCAATATCCCATCTTAGTGCTTAAAGAAATACTAAAACTGTTGTCAAAACAATTTACCAGGTAATGCTTGAACGTTGAAACTTATAACTTGATCAAACTTCTATGCTTCCATCCATTTAGGATCAGACGTGTTCTTATACATAACTCTCCAACTTACACCTCTTCTCATTATTTTATCAATTTAGGACTGGTTGTTACAATATTGATCCCCATCTTGTGCAGATACTTTAAATTTATTTGGCATTGCAGAATGTAAAAGTAGATATATTTACAAAGGTAACTCGCACTTTATAGTTTCATCGAATTACTCTGTGTTTTTTAGGTTGTTACTATCATCAACTATTTGTTAGATACATGTAAGGGTGCTCTCACGATGTAATTAGTATAAATTGAGATATATGTTATGTGAAGATAAAGTAATAAAAAGATTCTTAAGATATTGAATATAACCTTGTAAATGGCATCCAAGGGCAAACAACCAAGAACATCAAGCACGAAACGAGATTTTAAATAGCTGCAATGTAATGCAAACCAATTAACATTTGTAAGTTAATGAAAGGGATGAGTAGGTGTTTATCGGCTTGTAGCTTGACAGCTAATAATTTCATATTTAAGCTTTATCGGACTTGCTAATTCAAACATATTTTCTTGCATTACGTTTTGACATACGAAAAGCTAACGAGCTGCTTTTATATACAAGCTAGAATTACATGTTTGAATAAGACACCCTCTTCACTAAAGAATTAAAGAAACAGTCATGAGTGAGTACCGAATAGCAATGAGATTGCGATCGCAGATGAGACGATGGGAATGGGGGTCCTTGTAGGCAACGAAAAAACGTAAGACAATATCAATGAGAAAAGCAAGCTGACCAGCAATGTCAAGGAGGAATAGGTCCTCCGGCAGTCCTCGGAAGAATCCAAACTCTACTGGTGTGAAGAAGGATGAGTATACTGCCCATATAACTATAAAGTGCTTCCATCCTACATACCACCTGCATAACATTCACATCCCTTGTAATTACTTTATATAAATTAAACGTGTCTCTTTACTCCCATAATATCACCTCCTAGAAATTATCTTTGTAATAGCTTTTACAGCAATTTAAGTGTGAGTGGATCCACAATCTTTCTTGTCATTTGTCCATACAATTGGACTTGCAATTTTTTATCATCTATAAACTTCTATGAAATTGGTGCATTAGACATGCTCTTAGCATTTAACTTGTTAATTATTACGGTTTTATACACATCTTTGTTAAAGCAAGTTTGCCAGATTAATCCTTTTTAAATACAAACAAGGGAACAACAAAAAGTAAGCGGAAAAGTAGTTAAACTAAAGGCAATCATTTTTTAAAGCTTTTCAATATAAGCTAAACTCTAAGCAATCAAAAAGATACAATTAACTACTTTCGACTCCAATTAAGTTTGTTTCCGTTATCCACATCAAATCTAATCGATGAATTTCTAACAAGTTTTTTATAAACCCTCCAATATATGGGCAGCGTAAGGGACTTTCAGCCTCTCATCATCACTCTCCACGTGATGTTATCGAGCTTTCATCATATCTCTTACTCATGGCACATACACGCTTTTTCTAAGGTGTTACAAACCAGAAGTGTAAGAAATTATGTTCATAATAGATCTAGTTAGAATATGTTATTAGAATAAACCAATGAGCTAATATTACAGAGTTTTAGGTACAAAATTATGCATAAGTTTAGATCTTCTCAATCATTTATCTCACCAAATATGAGAGTGACTAGAGAAAGGAAAAGATTTTGTTGGTATGGTTTTATTATATACTTAAGGTGGTATATCTCAAAAGAGGCATTGAAATATTTTAACAGAAGTTTTGAATGTCGTCTCACCAATTCTGTGGATGAATAAGAAATCTACTCGTCGCAGTGCGGCCACCATCACTCGAGGGTCGCCACCTCAATGGGCTGTCATACTCCTCCTCTTCATTTAAGTCGACCTCTTCTCCTCTTCTTGTCTCCATTTTTAAACCTCTGATTGATAATTAATGAACTGATAATTAACAATATATGTAGAGTTCGCTTTAATTAGTATAGAATTATGCCTCAAAATCACTTTATGAAAAGAGATGAATCAAAATATATTCCAATTTTAGTGATTACGAATGTATATAACTTTATTTGAAATGAAAGACGTACGACCCAACAAATCAAACAGAAACTTATTCTAGTCGAACAACAACTTGTAAAGAATATATAGTCCAGTTTCTCATTTACTATTTCCTCATTGTGATGTGTGACTTAAACATAGTACAATTATTATATCAACATTGTTATAAATTGTGGACATTACATTTGAAGAAATGAATCTCAAATTCTAGAATAATGATAATTATGGTTGTCTTTGACAAGAAGAATATATTGTATGACAAAATATGGTGGTAGGAGAATATATACTTAGGTTATCATGTCAAACTAATTCTTCCTTTCTTCTACAATAAGGGAGGCTATGATATATACAGTAAGGATCTTATAAGATAAAATTATTTTTTACAGAATTGAAGAGTTTAGAAATATGTATGAAGGTAATTAATATTTGTCTTTCCATGAACACACAAACAAAAAAGTAAAAGTTATAATAAGAGAAATTATTTGATAATCACTGAAAATTGTTTTACAATTTTACTGATGTTAAAAGTTGCATAATTAGTTCAATTATTTGTAATCCTATATTCACTCCTATGTTTTGTTGACCACACTTCGAGGATGGTGATTGGAGTGGGTGAGCCACAAGAAGATATTTTCGTTCTTAAAGGAGTGGCACGAGTTAGAGCTTACAAAACTAATTGAGTGGTATTGAAAGTTATGATTTATAGCATCAAATAATCGGGACATCCTTCTAGAAAAATACTAGTAATTGATTTACTCCCTTGTTTTTTCTTTCTTTTTCTTTTGCTTATTATTATTATTATTATTATTATTATTATTATTATTATTATTATTATTATTATTATTATTATTATTTATTATTATTTTTAACAGATTCTGAAACTCAGCGTGAATGTTACTTATTTCTTTGATTATTTTTAGAGTGCGGAATAGGTTTATATTGAGTTGATCACCTATAGATCTTATTTAAAGAGTTGGTAATAGAGATAAAAAGAAGAA
>LBNU01022915.1:102796-146415 GCA_014162995.1 Artemisia annua
AAAAAAAAAAAAAAAAAAGTTGCCCAATACAAGTCGCCCAAATTGTACAAGTTGCCCTCTGAAAAATACCTTACACATATCTTACACACTTACACATATACCTTACACATACATTCCAAATACATTCTAGAAGTTGTACTTTAAAAATTAAATATTAGCCACGTGTCAGGCTTATATGGAGTCGCTCATTTTGAAAGTTGCCCTGATCCAAAGGAGAAAGAGAGAAAAAAAATCTAAAAGTGGGTATAACCCAATTGGGCGCGGTCATTTTTGGAATTTCCCCTAAGTAAAAAAAAAAAAAAAAAAAAAAAAAAAAAACATTCCTTTGCTTGGTTGCCAAGAAGTTAATCGGTGGACGCTGTAAGCCTGTAACTATTCCTATAACTTAGGCCACCGCCTCAATCCTATCATTTCATTTCTTTGTGTATCCAAACAAACAAAAAAAAACCCTCTCATCATCCTTACAGCACCAAAAGCAACAAAAAAAATTCATTTGTATATATAATTTAAATCTCCAGATTTGATATCTCGATTTTGTCTAGATTTAAATCTCATAACATCACAACTTCCATTCAGGTAAACCATCTCATATCATTACTTTTATTATTTGTTAAATAAAATGATTTTGTTTTGTTTTGTTTTGTTTTGTTTTAATGATAGCATATCTGTAATTATATGATGGTATTAATAAGAATAGTATTTGTATGTTTGATATTGATATGATAGGTTGTTGATATGAGCTCTTACCATGTTCGAGAAAGAAATGGAAATGGAAATGGAAATGGAAATGATAGACGAGGTCGAAATTCGCATTCTCATCGTCGCCAAGAATGGATTCCTAGAGGATCATCAACAACTAGTGATCCTCCTCCTCCTCCATTAGATACTAATACTAATACTAATATTAATACCTCATTTTTTTCTAACTCGAACTTAGATGCAAATCATCAACATCCCCCTGCTTATAGATCACATAATAATGTTAGGAGACCTTCTACTAGAGGGCGTGGTTCGGGTGTTTTAAATCATCATCATCATCAGCAGCAGAATACGAATACTAATAATAGTAATAGTAATGATAATAGAAGAAAGGGGGATGTTTTGAAAGGATCAGCATTGCCTCAGCTTGTTCAAGAGATCCAAGATAAATTGTTGAAAGGTTCTATTGAGTGTATGATATGTTACGATATGGTGAGACGGACAGCGTCTGTTTGGTCGTGTTCAAGCTGTTATTCGATTTTTCATTTGCATTGTATTAAGAAATGGGCTAGAGCTCCTACTTCTATCGACTTGTCTGCTGAGAAGAACCAAGGGTTTAATTGGCGATGTCCTGGTTGTCAATCAGTTCAGCTCACTTCGTCTAAGGATATTCGTTATCTTTGTTTTTGTGGGAATAGGCAGGATCCTCCGTCGGATTTGTATCTGACTCCACATTCTTGTGGAGAGCCTTGTGGAAGGCCGCTTGATAAGGATCACCGGCTTGGTAATAATGATGATGATGATAAGGATGATGGTCGTTGTCGTCATCGTTGTGTCGTTCAATGCCACCCTGGTCCTTGTCCGCCTTGTAAGGCGTTTGCTTCACCAAGGATATGTCCTTGTGGTAAGAAAACCATTACTACTAGATGCTCGGATCAGAAATCTCTTCTTACATGTGGCCAGCGTTGTGGTAAGCCGTTAAAGTGTCTACGCCATTCTTGTTACAAGACATGTCATGTGGGTCCTTGCGATTCATGTGATGTTCAGATTGATGCTTCTTGTTTCTGCAAGAAAAAGATTGAAGTTGTTGTTTGCGGTGATATGGCTGTGAAAGGACATGTAAATGTGGAAAATGATGGTATATTTTCGTGCAATTCGTCATGTGGAAAACCTCTTGGGTGTGGATACCATGTCTGCAAAGAAACATGTCATCCTGGTGTTTGTGGGGACTGTGAGCTGTTGCCAGGTAGGATTACGTCATGTCATTGTGGTAAATCGAGCCTACAAGAAGAGAGACATAGTTGTTTGGATCCAATCCCGACCTGCTCAGAGATATGTGACAAAATTCTCCCATGTGGGTTACATCGTTGTAAAGATAAATGCCATCCAGGGTCATGTGCACCATGCCGGGTTATGGTTACTCAAAAATGTCGTTGTGGATCAACTTCTAGGACTGTTGAATGTTTCAACACCACCACCACCATGCCGGATGAAGCAGACACGGCGTTCAAATGTGATAAACCTTGTGGGCGAAAAAAGAATTGTGGGAGACACCGTTGCAGTGACAAGTGCTGCCCCCTATCTAATTCCAAGAACAATGCAGCCACCCAGGGTTGGGACCCACATTTGTGTTCTAAGCCTTGTGAGAAGAAGCTAAGATGCGGGCAACATGATTGTGAAATGTTATGTCACAGTGGTCATTGCCCTCCTTGCCAAGAGACGATTTTCACTGACCTGACATGTGCTTGTGGAAGATCTTCAATTCCTCCACCATTACCATGTGGTACACCGCCACCATCTTGTCAATACCCGTGTTCGGTTCCTCAACCATGTGGTCACCCGTCCTCACACAGCTGTCACTTTGGAGACTGTCCACCATGTTCAGTTCCAATACCGAAAGAATGCATTGGGGGACATGTTGTTCTCAGAAACATACCATGTGGTTCAAAATATATCCGATGTAATAAACTTTGTGGGAAAACGAGGCAGTGTGGAATGCATGCATGTTTAAGAACGTGCCACCCGTCTCCATGTGATTCATCATCACCGTCATCATCTGGTGGGTCCACTTCTGGTGTAAAGGCTTCATGTGGTCAGACATGTGGGGCCCCACGGAGAGACTGCAGGCACACGTGTACTTCTCTATGCCATCTGCATAATACGTGTCCGGATGTAAGATGCGAGTTTCCTGTCACAATTACATGCTCTTGTGGTCGAATAACTGCAACTGTTCCTTGTGATGCTGGTGGCAGCAATAATAGTGGTTATAATGTGGATACTGTTCTTGAAGCATCTGCCATTCAGAAATTGCCTGTGCCACTTCAACCAGTTGAACCAAATGGTAAGAAGATTCCACTTGGACAGAGGAAACTCACATGTGACGAGGAATGCTCTAAAGTGGAACGTAAAAAGGTTCTTGCAGATGCTTTTGGGGTCAATACAAATTTAGAGGCACTCCATTTTGGCGAGAGTAGTGCAGTTTATGATATGCTGGGAGACTTATTTAGACGTGATCCTAACTGGGTATTGTCAGTAGAAGAGAGATGCAAAATGCTGGTTCTCGGGAGGGGTAGAAGTGGTGGGACCATCAAGGTTCATGTCTTCTGTCCAATGTTAAAAGAGAAGAGAGATGCAGTGAGACTAATTGCAGATAGATGGAAACTGTCAATAAGGGCTGCTGGTTGGGAACCAAGACGGTTCATTGTGATTCATGTTACACCAAAGTCTAAGGCACCTAGCCGGATTCTTGGAGCCAAAGGGCTCAACCAGTCAAATATGATCCATCCATCAAGTTTTGATCCTCTGGTGGACATCGATCCTAGGCTAGTTGTGGGTTTGTTTGATCTGCCAGGGGATGCAGATGTGAGTGCTTTGGTATTGAGATTTGGTGGCGAATGTGAATTGGTGTGGTTGAATGATAAAAATGCATTGGCTGTGTTCAGTGATCCGGCTCGAGCTGCAACTGCTATGAGACGGTTAGATCATGGGTCTGTTTATCATGGTGCAGCTGTACTAAGCACCAATGGTACGTCATCAACCACAGGTAGTAGCAATGTTTGGGGTGGTGGTGCCTCAACGACAAATCCGTGGAAAAAAGCTGTTGTGCAGCAGGATCACTCCGACTCATGGAACGTCGCACAAGAGTGGGTCAACCCAGAAACGTCTTCATGGAAGGTCAAAGAAGGCCCTTTGATCGCTAGTGCATCAGCAAATAGATGGAGCATTTTGGAATCTGAAGTTAGTAGCAGTCAGGAATCAGGTAAAGCTGTAGCAAGTAATGTCGTCTTTGAGAATGAACCATCATCGTCATCGACTAGTTCAAGTAATGCAGCTGCAGCATTAAAACAGGATGATGTGCTAGTGGAGGACTGGGAAAATGCATATGACTGAATCTTGCACTAGGATCTGTATCTTTTTGAACTAGCATCCTAAGATTTGATTGTTTACTGGATGGTGATCCTGCTTTGTTTTGATATTGCTTATACTAGACATATATGCTCTTAGCTACATAGTGTTTTGATTTTGATTCTGTTTTGCCTATGGTGATGCTTATCTGTCTAGTAACATTGTCCTTTGGCGCAAAAAGCATTTATATTTCGGATGTATGAATGCGAAAGGCTTACAGGATGTTTTGGAACCAGATGGTTGTCAAGTTGTTGCATGTGTTGTAGCAAATCATCTTGTGAAAACATATAATGGTATTGAGCACCTTTAATTAATTCACTAAAGGCATAAATATTCACTCTTTGTTAAATAGACTTTTTTTAATGTGTGTGGGAGAGTAGTAAAACAAATGGCCCTAGTCATTAGTCAGTCACCTCTGTACCGAAAGCTGCAAGTCTATGGAACTTTATTTCATTATGATAAATGAACTCAGCTTTAAAAACAAGAATACATTTAAATTCAATTTCATTGATTAAACTTAACCTCTGGTTTGAACATTACTATATATATTACTAGTCATAATACCCGTGCACGCACGGGGTTTTTTCAGAAAAATTTAATTATACAGTATTATCGTTTAAAAACAGAAAATCTTATGTATATTTTAAAAAGTTAGAGTATCAACATGTGCGAAAGTAAGAAAAATAGTTAGCAGAAATTGTAAATATAACCGTGGCATCGACCTTGTATTTGATTCTTGAGCGTATCTCCTTATAATGTTATAGGGCCAAAGGTTCTTTGATCACATAGGTTTACACATAAATCAAATTTATTTTAAATTTTTTGTTTACTATATGGTATACTATAAGAAATTACCCGTGAAAAATATAATATAAGTAGAACTAATAAGTATACATGAGTTTTTCATTATGTATTAATATCAATTAATATTTTGTAAAAATTTTATTGGATGAAAGATTTAACTTTGTTTAGCTGACATAGATGTTAATGTTAAGGTTGATGTTGTTGTTTAACTTTAACTATTGATATCATGGTGTACAAAATGTGCGAGTTTAGTAGCACATAATGAGCGTTGATAGAGTTAAAATACACTCCGTAAAGTTTTTTAAAAATGTTTTTCCGGATATCCGTATATAAACTTTAAATAATAATTACATGAGTCGTTATAAGTACAATCGCGTATATTTATTTTCATATCACAGTAACTCGTACTTACCATTTGATATTTATATTACCGTTAATAATAATTTAACTGTATTTAATATTCAAACCCGTGTACGTATAGATTAAACTTTTAAATAGGATAACATGAGTTCTTATTTATATTTAACGTACATAGTAAAAAGATATTTTAATAGATGAAAGTTTAAAACTAATATTTATTGTAAAAGTATTTAACGTATATTAAAACTAATTCGTACATTTATAAAATTTTGTAAATTTAATTAATGGAAGTCTCAAACCAATACTAATACTCATGTAATTGTAAACAAAGTTCATATTATAAAGTGTAGGGGGTATAAAGTGTAAGGGGTTATTTGTTTATTATCTAAAGTTATCAAAAAACATGAAGATTTATAATTTTACACTTAACTTCATGTAATATATTTAATTCAACCGCTAATGTTTTATTAATTACCTCATCTTTTTTTAAGTTTTTATTTTCATAAATATGTGTTTTTTTTTCTTAATCAAATTCTCTACCAAATTTATTGAAGTTTGACCAAAAATCAATTCAATTCTGACTTTTTATTTGCCAATCATATTGCTCGATTTCGCCTATGTGTCAAAATCGAGCATTCCTATAGGTCCAATTTTTTTCCACCAATTATAATCGAATTTTCTAGTTATAATACCCGTGTCACGCACGGGGTTTTGACGTAAATTTTAGTTATATTTTTTTTTTCTTTGAGTAATTGTTAATTTAAAGTAAATGTGCTAAAAGGCGAACCCTTATATAAGTTTAAACAAACACCTTATTTTGTTTTATTTATTTTTTATTTTTTATTTTTTTTCCACATAATAAGATTTTTTAGTCTAAGAAACTTAAAATAAGTCATTATAGTAAAGGAATGTAACCAAATAAGTAAGGAAAAAAAAGTCACTGCAAAATAGTGACCAAAGAGACAACATACAAATTAGAAAGTTTGAATGCAATCCGATAGATATTGTAGTTTTATATTGAAAGTAAAGTGAGAGGCTACCATGATAGCTGTTAAACAAAGAAGATAAATAAAATTTTGGCGACAATTCATTGACTGAAAATATGTAAAATGAACATCAAAACTATATCTGGCAATTTGAACCCAATTATATGAAATGGTTGTAACATGTAATATTATGAGAAACTGGATTGAGTGAATTAACAATTTATAGAATTTTCTTCACCTGCATAGAACATGAAACAAAAAAGATATAACCAGTTTCATATTTTTTATGCTAAATAATTGTAAAATCAAACATACATATACAAATCCACAAAGTGAGCAAATGCATACGGGAATTTGACATATTAAGAATTTTAGAATTTACGTTGTAGATAATTACCTAAAATAGTGTTTAAAATGATAAAGGTTTGGTCTAACGTCTGTGTTTTTCATATTTGTATTATTGTTGTTACTATAACTTTTGTTTTTCTATGTTTAGTATATACTGATGAAGTATGCACGATCATGCATAACTATCAATTTATTAACATTAAATGTAACACAGTAAACTTTCTAAATATCAAATTTCATGAAATTTTCGGACTCAAAATCCATTAAACCTAATAAACTTAATTTCAAGACTCAACTTTTAACCAAAACAATCATAAAGAACCATAATCACCAACTCATAACAGGTCGTTTCAGGCTATGTTTTATCTTTGACGTATAAAATGGGTTAAAAAATGTTCAATTCTTAAACCCTCAGGATCATCTTATTTTTTTGTAATTTCCTCTCTTATTTATTGTGATCAAATCATTCATAGAACAGAAAAATAAAAAATATTTTCAAGGTGCAAGCAACAACCTGTAAAAGCAAGTCATGATTCGAAACACCATTGCGCGACAAAGAACCCCATTTCATCATATAAGCTTCAACCAGAAACTTACTTTTTTAATGGGTCAAAACCTGTAACTACATTCACATTTTGTTTCAATTTGTAGTCCAGTTGTCCAACAGCAACATGATTAAGCTGTAGAAAAAAGCAGCAAGTCACGATTGGAACCCCATCCGTTTGGACCTGCATTAAAAGTCACCCCTTTTTAGTTTTACGATATTTTTCCACTTCTAAAAGAACCACATTTGAGTGCCATTGAAGCTGCGTGTTGCTCCTAAAGCTTGATGTTGCTGCTGCAACTTGATGTCGTTGTTGCTTCTGATGTTGCTCCTCCTGACACAAACATACCACCATGGTTTCAAACAGGATATGGTTCCAAACTAAAGTTGTTATTCGGGTAAATCCAACCCGAGTGAGACTTATTCAGGTAGGGTTATTCGGATTTTGGAAAAGAAAAACCTTANTCTTATTGTGATGTTACCTCGTCACATAAGCGTATATTGTCAAACAGAAATACTCCTTTATCTGATGGGAAGTATACTTACACCACTTTTTTTTATGCACACACCATCAATCTGACATATTCATATATAGATTTATGTCAATGGCCGAAAGACCAACTACTAAGTTTGGTATTCATAACTTAATATCAAAACTAACATTAGAATATTTTTGCAAGAATGATTTGCAAAATGGTTATATGAATTAGGAAAATCCAATCGTGCACAAAATATAAAACTATATAGGTAAAAGTTATGGTACCGAATGCTACATTATGGCCAGCATTTGCAAACTCTATGATACCCAATGCATTAAAGAAATGGTGCCAAGCAAAATGAAACTTACTACTTTCACTGCTGTAGAGTGAGCTCTGTATGAGTAATCTTTACAAAATGAAATGGTGCCAAGCAAAATTCACCATCATTTGCGCTGTCGCCTGCTGCACAAACGGCGCTGCATTAACAGTATTGACAACCACCTTATTCTTCCCATCAGCCGCCATCTGACAATGCAACTTACTCCATTCAAACATATTAAATGGCTCTTCTAAACACCGCCTAAACCCATCGAACAGGTCATATATGCGTTTAGTTTGGCATAACTGTGGAAACACAATAACATAAACCCATAACTAAATTAGGTAAAAAAGCAAAACCCCTAAATCAATTAAGCAAAAGCCTACAACTCAATTACACAAAAAAACTAAAACCCTAAATCAGAGGTTGTTAAGGTTGGAGACGGCCCACAATCAGAAGACAATAACATAAACGCATAAGTCAATTACCCCAAAATACTAAAACCCTAAATCTATTAAATTTTTAAACCAAAAGCATACCTTTGATTAACCCTAAAAAGAAAAAGCATTGTGATTAAAGATTTGATCTCTTTAAAATGAACGGCCGGATATCTTTTATAGCAGATCAATCGTGGTGGTCGGGTTGTGGTGGCGTTGTGCCACTGCCAGGGGAGGTATGAAGGTGGGTGAATATTTGGGTTCTTTACTTTTTTTTTTTTTTTTTTTTTTTTTTTTTTTTTTTTCTTTTTTTTTTTATTATGTACGATCACGATGCTACTTTGGTGGGCCCGTTTAAGTTCTTGCAAAGATCAGCCCCGCTTTTTAAAGTTTGTTGTTTCATCACGACTTTTTCCATTCTACACGAATTTTGTCAATTTTGACCAAATTGAGAGTTCAATTTTGATTTTTCATAGCCCAATCAAGTCGCAACGATTTTGCACGCATGTCAGTTCTTCAAGCATCCGTGATATGGTCCAAATTTTTTTTCTCATAAGATTCGTTTGTGTTAACAAAATCCGAAATGATGTAATTCTTTTATCTATCAGTACAAGATACTGGCATCAAACCGTCGCGTTCTGTGATAGTGAACTCCTGGCACCATTTTCTCTTTAGCCTGCTACATGGCCCGGTCCCATGGTGCCGCCCAATCCAATATTTCGTTAGTATGATGCACGATGAGGGGCCACCGCCTCATAGACTCTTCTTTTTGGAACAAGTCTCCAACACAAAGATACTCACACAAATTCATACAAATCTCACAAAGAAGATGCGGGGAAGATCAAAGCTAGAAAGAGGGCATGTCAAGACGGTGCGCTCTCATCAATCCACCAGCGTTCGAAATCTGTTTTGATAATCGGAGTTTTCTTCGTTAGTATCCTGGGTGAAATTGAATATTGCAAAGTAGCTTATGCTGGGTATCGCGCTTTACGTTTTATTTGATTTGGTTTGAATGAAGGGTTTGAATTTGGTTGTTTTGGTTAGGGGAGTGGTTCTGGATGAACTTAGTTAGCACTTGAAATTAGGGTTCTGATTGTGTTTTTGTTTTTATGAATTGGGTGTTTTGGAAATTTAGTAGGTTACTGTTCATCGTTGGGGTATGACTGTCAATTGGCTATACTTTAATTGTAGGATTACGGCACTTGAAAAAAGCATGTTTCAATTTTTAAGCATTTTACGAAAGAGAAACCCTCATAAGCTCTAGTCTTTTTTTTTATTTTTTATTATTTTTTTCTTTTTGCCATATGAGGTTGGTTAGTGATTGCTTTTCGAGAAATGCTTCTCGAATGTGAAGGGTATATAACCGAGCAACAAGGAAAGTGGAGACATTTTACTGTACTGAGACATATGGGTAGGTCGGGTAGTGTCTTGCTTCGTTGCAAGGTTGCTTACGATCGAGTTATGTACTTGACTGAACAGGCGTGTGTAATTTTGTAGCTAAAATATTTTATTGTTTGAGTTAAATCGTCATATTTCCTGGTGACAGTCGTTTGAAAGGGTCACAGCAGACCCTTCTTCTTTTCCATCTGTTGAGCGTCTTTGTTGGACTTACCTTTTCGGTGTTTGTTTATGGTGTATCAGTTTTTTTATGAAGCACGGAGTAGGTTGTTTAATTAGGTGATAAATTGATTTTTTTCTTGCTGCTACATCAAATTTTTTTTCTCTTTGCAAGTTTTAAAGTATTGTCATTGTTTAAGTGTTTTGTTGCTATACCTAGGCTGATGTATTGACCATATAAAAATCGTTAAATAAGCTTAAACAAACACCCTCAGAAGCATTTTATCTTTGAAAATTGTTGCTCTCATTTTAGATGCGACATCACCAACGGAAGCGTGGCCCAGCACATTACATGAAAATAATAAACGGCTCCGCTTGGTCAACCAAGGTAATCTGATTGCCTGCGTCAATTCCCGTTTCAAATTCCGGAATACCATATACTAACTTTATGGTTGTTGTTGCTTTTTTAGGCACACCTCACAAACAGTAACAGTTTCGACCACTTTAGATGAAAATGATTGGCCTGCAACTTCAGTCACTTGAGGTATTCGATACTTAAGGAACGTCAGCGACTGAGACATCGTAAATTGGTCCGCGGGCATCGCGATAAGTCCTTTGTCCTACTATGGGTGCCGCGACAACCTTTACCAAGTCCGGCTCTCTTCTCACCTCCCCTAGAACCTATTGAAGAAAAATCTGAGGCACACTCGCTGCCCTGGCGGCTTCCTTACCCCCGCTGTGAAATGAAGTAAAAGACAAAGGCTTTGCTCTTCGCGAATGGCACATATGAGGTCTTAAAATTGTTTCATTTTGTAATCATCTATAGTTAGGTTCTTTGGGTTTTATAATATATGCTTATTTATTATAATATTTTTGTTCGGTCGGACTAATGAAACGTAGTTGGGTTACTACAGGCCACGGGACGTCCAATTGCTGTCAAGAACATTGATCAGGATGAGGATGATTTGAGTAGGCGTCTGACCTTAGAAAGCAAATAACAGGGGAACCCAATAAGCCTTGAAACGCACGTTTAGTTCTCACACGCTATGTTTTTCTCCCATGATTTTACTTTTTACAGCAGAACTAGAACCCAAACCAGGTATGCGAGGATACTTTCTTTCAAATACATATAATCAGATTAGTATATGGCCTTTAATTGTTGTTTCAAATAATTTCACGATCTCAAATACAACGACAAAAAGACCTGCCAGGCCGCAACGCGGCCGAACGTCGCCATACTCGTTTTTTCAACATAAATAAAAAGAATTAGGATTTAGGAGGTGAATCCAAGAATTTTACAAGTGTGTAGCACAAATTTTCTTTTACCATTAGTTCCTAATTTATATAAAACTAAGTACTAAGTTACCCTACAGAAGGTTGAGCATCGGGTTAAAACTAGCGTGAACCCGCTCAACCTGACCCGAATGAAAACTGAATCTTGTCAAAATGAAAGACCCATAACCGAACCGATATACTCAGTTGGTTTTTGGTTTTGGCCAAACCGGAACCAAAACCGAAACCACAAATATATAAAACCGAAAACCAAACTGGCTACTCCTTGATGCTCAGCCCTACTACAACGTCACAATGGATTGTTTGCTTAACTTTTAATGGTTCAGAAACACTACAACAGGTTACTTGTTCAACATTGGTTTGTGCAACTGTTTTTGTAACCGACTATCCTCCATTTTTCATTTCTCGATCGACCTTATAAACTAGATGTTCGGGTTAAACAAATTGTTTCTCTCATATTGGAATTGATGCAAATTGAGAACTAATCAACCGGGGGGGTTTAAATGCTCCCATGGTAAAGTTAGAAGTTGTTGTCACCGAAGACTGGCATCTAGCTTAGATGTTTAAGTAAATATCACTGACAAAATTACGCAATGAGCCATTTTTGAGACGATGCCCGTGCCAGCCAAGCTTCAAACTTTCTTATAGAGGAAAGTTATTGTCAACAAATGGCAAGTGTTTCTATAATGTTCAGCAATTTAAAAAGTGTTGAAGCCATTATTTTCATATCTCTGGACCTTCATTGCTGCATGTGCACTCTGGGATAATTTGGAAATTATTTAAATCAAGGATTTACTCTGAGTAAGCAATCAATGACAATCTTAAAACTTGGTCATTCGATCGTGAAATGCAGGGGCTCTTATAAGATAATCAAATGTCTTAGAAACCTTGTCACAAAATTTTGATACAAACACACCTAAAACTGTCCACCTAATACATATCACTCCTCTAAAGCAAGTAGAATTTTATGGTTCAAAGAAATCAAAACACATACAAAAATAGTCATGATTCCTCTAGTGATCTTAATCTTCATTATCCATACCTTGTCACAAAATTTTGATACAAACACACCTAAAACTGTCCACCTAATACATATCACTCCTCTAAAGCAAGTAGAATTTTATGGTTCAAAGAAATCAAAACACATACAAAAAAGCGTCATGATTCCTCTAGTGATCTTAATCTTCATTATCCATACCTGCCGGTTGATCTCTCCTACCTGGCCCACCAGCTGGCTTAGACATAATTATCTGCATATCGTGCCATTTAAAGAGGTCAGTATATTCTATACATTATTAACATATCTAAAACATAATTCAAAATTATAGGTTTTAAGAAAAAGAAATAGATTATCCACAACTTAAATGTGTACCCATATATCAAGTTGCATAATGAGATTGTGTTTTCAGTCAACGTAGATCTACTACCTCCTACATACACTCATTTGTAAAATGTAGTATGGTTCAAGGAAGATTAAAGGAGTGCAGGAATTATGTTCTACAGTAGCATTTTGCATTTTTATCCAATATATATATATATATATATATATATATATATATATATATATATATATATATATATATATATATATATATATATATATATATATATATATATATATATATATATATATATATATATATATATATATATATGTATAGGGGGCCATTCATGTGAGAAATCAAAAATATGTGAGAACGCGAGAAGAGATCCTAGCCATCCATCTAGTCCCTCGTTTTTTTAGATCTAATGGCTAAAATTATCCCAAAATTTACACTAACCAAGGGCAATAATGTAATTACAAAACAAATATTAATATATAAAGAAAAAACACACAGTTGACTAAAATTAAAGGTGAAAACACACACACTTCTCTCTCGACCTAACAAACTTCCGATCCCACGTTTAACCGCCATTAAATCCGTCATTTAACCGCCATTAAACTTCCGATCAAACATTCACCTTCTTCTACCGTCATTAAACCGCCGTCAAACCGCCATTAAACTTCCGATCAAACATTCACCTTCTTCCGATCAAACATTCACCTTCTTCACAGCCGTTAAACCGTCGTCAAACCGCCGATCAAAACATCTTGCCGCCGCCGTTAACACGCTCTAAATCACCGTTGATCAACAAAAACAATCAACGGAATGTAATTGAAGATAATATGAATATCACGGATTCTGAATCAGACGGAGATGATATCACGGAGATCACAGATATCACCGTCACATCAACAGAGATCACAGAGATATCAAGTAAAAAATTATATTTTATTAAAATTTAATTTTTTTTTATAAATAATTATCAGTGTGATTTATTTTATTTAAATTTTCTTCACAAGTGAATATTAAAATTATCAGTACAAATAAGTGTTGTTCTAATGTCTTCAATTAGGCGATTTTAGCGTTGATTACGATTTCTTCAGTTGTGAAGAAAATTAGAATGCATTAGGCGATTTAGGCGATTTTAGCGTTGATTACAATTTCTTCAGTTGTGAAGAAATATAGAATGCATTAGGCGATTTTTGAGGTTACATGTGCAATTAGGCGATTTAAGCGTTGATTACGATTTTCTTCAGTTGTGAAGAAAATCAGAATGCATTTTCTTCAGTTGTGAAGAAAATCAGAATGCATTAGGCGATTTTTGAGGTTACATGTGCAATTAGGCCATTTAAGCGTTGATTATGATTTTCTTCAGTTGTGAAGAAAATGAGAATGCATTAGGCAATTTTTGAGGTTACATGTGCAAGTAATTGTAGTTTTATCATCTTCACAAGTGAAGAAAATCACTTAGTGGATAATTTTGATGCAATTAGGCGATTTAAGTGTTGATTACGATTTTCTTCAGTTGTGAAAAAAATCAGAATGCATTAGGCGATTTTTGAGGTTACATGTGCAAGTAATTGTAGTTTTATCATCTTCACAAGTGAAGAAAATCACTTAGTAGATAATTTTGATGCAATTAGGCGATTTAAGCGTTGATTACGATTTTCTTCAGTTGTGAAGAAAATCAGAATGCATTAGGCGATTTTTGAGGTTACATGTGCAATTAGGCGATTTAAGCGTTGATTACGATTTTCTTCAGTTGTGAAGAAAATCATAATGCATTAGGCGATTTTTGAGGTTACATGTGCAAGTAATTGTAGTTTTATCACCTTCACAAGTGAAGAAAATCACTTTGTAGATAATTTTGATGCAATTAGGCGATTTAAGCGTTGATTACGATTTTCTTCAGTTGTGAAGAAAATCAGAATGCGTTAGGCGATTTTTGAGGTTACATGTGCAAGTAAGTGTATGTAACACCCCGAAAATCGTGACAAAGCAGCGGAAGTCTATTCGGGGTATTACTTCATAGAATCATAGACATAATTATAGAAAACGACTCGAAAGAGATGTTTTGAGAAAATTGGTTATCATTCATCAAATATCAAATCAGAGTAACAACAACAATTCCACATGGTTTTGTCTTACATAATAAAAATGTCTAAAATTTAAAAATGAATGATAACGTTTTGGGTGATATCCAAAAGAGGCCCAAGTCCACTCCGTGCCATTATGCTTCTTAGTTACCTGAGATAAAACATGCTAAAAAGTCAACACGAGGTTGAGTGAATTCATAGCGTTTAATTTATAATAGTTTGAACACAAGCCAAGTAGTAATAAATCAATAGCATCGTTATACTATATTGCACTAAGCCTCATGACACGCAAACCTTAACATCGGAAGTAGTAATAATAATAATAATCCACATCAAAATGTGAAGTGGTAAATGCCCTCGTCGTAGGAGTTTGCCATATTCCTAGTTAATTCGAAAGTAGTGCATTTGGCTATCAATCCGGCTAGTACAATACTATCAATCCGGCTAGCTCAAACGGGGACGTCAACCCCAAATAGATCTATTCACTAAATTCGCGTTCACTCGCAAGTGACTAATGGTTCATGATATGAGGGTCTTTTGGCAAGGGTGGTAACTTAGGCAATATCAATCAGGATAGCATACAGAAAAATACTTGTGTTCAGTTTAGTAGCATGTATCTCCCCACGGGATTTAAAAACATAGTAAAAAGTGGGACTATGAACTCACCTTAGTAGTAGTAGTCTGAAATGAAATAGGATCAAATAGTATGTGATAGCTCCGACGCGTGACCTAGATTAGTATGGCAAGTTTAGTTCACCGTTCTAGTTTAAGACTCGTTGAGTTTAAAAGTATTAAAGTGTTTGTGTCATTGTTGCTTGTGTGGCATCATTTAAGTTTGAAAAACAGCTTTTAAGCTTTAAGTGTTTAGAAGTATTGGCTCTTGGAAGTGCATAAGCATACATGTACAAAGAATAAAGTATAAAAGACGAATAAGTCTTCGGTTTGTCGGTAACCGAAAGATGATGAACGAAAAGTAATTAGATATTAGGCTTTGACGGATTACGTAAACATTATTGTTAAAAGAATATATAATAACAAGTGTGTATGTAAATATATTTATCACGATCATAAAATTAACAACTTTATTTACTATCCTCGTTTTTAAATGAATTGGTGAACGTAAGTTATGAATAAAATTCCTCATTGTTGGTTATATAAAAAAAAGTAAGCTAAATATATATTTTGGCGAAAGACGGGCATGACCCTTTGTATAAATTTTTGCTTGTCCGAGGTAGTCAAATTTCAAGTTTTATAATGAAAATAATTTTACCAAGTTTAAACAATTAAAATATGAAAATGTAAATCCATGGTTTTCAATGTTAAGCTAAACTCTATATTTCCATTTGTTTGGTTTAGTGGCGTGAAAATATTAAGTTTTAGTTATAAGTGATATTTAAAAATTCGTTTATATTTTGTAAGTAAAATAGAAACTCATACGATTAATCAAACATATTTTCGAATTGTTTAAAGTTTACGTTTTTATTAATTGGTCCGAGGTTTAGGTTTTTATAGTTTTGACGATATACAGTACAAGTTAAATAATAATATAAGTGTTATGTCGAAGAAAAATGCGTCACGACATATAAGTCGGGCAAGTTGATAACGAGTCGCGAAATGGGTCGAGTACAAGATTCTTTGGTACACACAAAGTTTACAAAAATTTGAGTTTTCATTTAAACCTTGGTATGTTAGAAAAAAAAATACACATTCTGATAAAAGTTTACAACGAGTGGAGTGGGTTGTGGCCCAAAGTGAATCCGACAACTAGATCCCTTGAACTCAAAAGGGCTTTGGCCCAAACTGTGAAGTATAGCAAAACAGCGCAAGACCAGATTGTTTAGACCCTTTTAGACTCAACAAAACAAGACCAGATTATTCACTTAGGGAGTGTGAATTCTAACGCAAGGGTGAGTGAGCAAACGTTTGATACCGAGCGTCAAGTGACCAAGTTAAAGTACACCGAACATACTCTCGGCCCTTGTGAACAAGGCACGAACCAGGGCTTGATGCCTTTTGACTGAGTAAAACAAACACTCCCCATGCTTGTTTTGTGATACGTAACTGTTAACATACACAGAATGCAAACACACTTTTAAGTTTTAACCCCAAAAGCTAAACAAAACACAGTTGTATTTTGAAGATACAATTTAAGGCGAGTAAGCAAGACACAAAACAATCCTTACCATTGGGGTTGTGGTTCACGACAGGAGACCAAAACAACACAGAACCCTCATCCTTTTAACAATACTCAACCAACTTGTGGCCATAACAACTCAAATACCATTTTCTTACAAATCTTACCACAATCTAGACTAACCCAAGGTCTCACCACTATTTTGACCACAATGGGTTCAACCCGCAATCAAAACCAAACGCAACCTAAGCCAAACAACCACTCGAGTCTAATTCGGAAACAACAAAAACAAGGATAACACTTCCAATCTATGGGCCATATTAAAACTGGTTTTAGTTTGTTTATTGTTTGCCACACCAGATTCAACAACAACAACAACAACAAAATATATATATATCTAGATCGAATCATAAGTTTAATGACAATAACAAAATAAAATTCATAGAGTGAAAAGATATCAAGATCCTTACAACAATAGAGAGTTCAAATAAAGATTTCGACAAACACGAATTTGGGTAGCCCAGCTCCAATCGGCAAGCAATCCTCACACCCTTTTTCCACAGGAACACAACTCTTACGAAACCCAAATGAGCTTTTGATTGTGAGAGCTTTTGAGTGTGAGGACTCCTTGGTGAACCGATCGAAATTTATAGAGATGGCTTAGAGTAGGGTTGATTCCCCTTTCCTTAGATCGATAATGGTGCCACCTAAACGAAGAAATATTGCTATCAATTCCTTGTGATAAGACGGACCCGTGAAGTTTTGTGGGTAGACGAGAAAGCATGAGTTGGATAGATCGATTAGTGGTCCTTTTCATCCAGGGTTGACCCTGAAGAGATGAGGTAATAGGTTAGGTTTTGTAATGGATTTGGAAGGGTGGAGTTTTTGAGATAGGGAAAGGAGATGGAGCGTATTACCAGAAGAGGAGGAGGAGAGAGGGGAGGCGTGCTATGGGCAGAGATGAGAGAAGGAACGAAAAAAATAAAAAAAGAAAAAAAAAATTATATAAAGGATTAAATGGGTGATAAGAATTGGTGGGTGGGAGTATAAAAGGGGATAGAAATAAATAAATAAGTAAAATGTTATTGTTTTATTAATATACCGGGGATAACGTGTCCCGTTAAATTGACATGTAACGTGGAGTTTTCCGACTTAGTGAATTTTCGAAAATAATATTTTGAAGGTGCGTTAATAAGATAGAATCGAGACAAAATTTATTGGTCTCCGAAGAGGTTGATATTTATTTTATGCCATATTAATTCGGGGTCAGTACACGCGTGGTTTTCGAAATTTAGTGGTAAGGGTTTCATCACCCTTTCGTTGCTCAAGGACATAAGTTGTAATTTATGCAGGAAGATAAAATATGAGGTCAAGCAAGTAGTCTAACATAACATTAAATTTAAATAAATTCCAGTCTACATTGCTTAAACATTCGTGAAAAAGTGCGGGGGCTACAGATCACCATATAATTGTATGCTTAACAGTAACTAATTAAAACCGCTTTTTCGTAGCTGTTCTTCCAATTATTTTCATTCAAACCTCTTTCATCATTATGTCAACTTCAATGGCTGATATACCACCATTAGTTTGAATATGATAGTTTGCAGATCACAGGTGTCCTATTTACTTGTTATGATCAAGAATTCACAACTATGGTATTACCGATGATGATTGCTTTGCTCATCTTGATCTCAAGTTCAAGTTCTTCTCCTTAAGTAACGAAGTGGATGGAGTTTCGGGACAGACATATAGGAGTGACTATGTGAGCAATGTGAAAATGGGCGTGCTAATGCCTCTCATGGTTGGAGGGAATAAGTTCATGAGTACAAATTCATTTGCAACTGATTGCTCTGTTGCTAAACTTAAGGGAAACACCCATTCTGCAGGTTCATCTTTGAGGTTGGAATTGCCAAGCTTGATGTGCCAAAGTGGTGGGCGAGGTGTCATGCGCAAGAGATAGGTTGTTCATTATCTTGTTACTTGTATACTTTTTTTTTACGATATGTTTAATTATTCCTGTAATAAGGAACAAATAATAGGATAAGGACCCGTCCAATTTAATGTGAAAAAAATGTTTCTTTCGATCTTCTCCTTCTAGGTATCAAATTTATTGCATGAAATCTCATCCAGGTCAGTTAGCAACTTAGCATTATTATGACTAAGTCGATACATCACAAATATTGTAATTTAGGTATGTAAATTATCTTTTTGCATTTGAACCTAGTTTTTTGAGTCTAGATAGAAAGCACTTACACTTCTTGAGGACTTGATATCTTCGGACATGTTGCTATAAAGATTTGCATATATTATGGTGGAAATTGGTAACCCACGTACAAAATAAATTTTAATATTTGAGAATGATTATTCAAGATTCAAACAGTATTTGGAGATGGCTATGAATGAAGATCATAAGTGTTTGCTATATTGTCAAGATTACTTTGTATCCAGTTAAGAAAACACTATACTAAATTCAAAATCAACCTTGTATTATCAATCCGGATTGCACTGTTATATGACATATCATTCTTGTTGACAATCCAATTATATACCATACTGATTAAAAGTTTGGTATCACCCATATGTGAATGACTAAATTTTCATTATCACATGTTCAGGGTTAATTTTACTTACAGTCAGTATTAAACCTCGCAACACCAGTTGTACAGTCATGAATTATAAAGTAGCTGACATTTGGACATGGTTTTATTTCCAAGATCAGAAATGCGGCAGAACGGAACTACAGTAAAAGACAACACCTAATCTGTTACAACTCCAAAACAGGAGTAGAAACAAGCTAATACTTTCTTCACTTCATGTGTCTCTTATCCAATTCAACCATAAAAAGCACCCGACCATCTAGCTACATTTCAGCTTTACTCTGAGCCTACCCGCAATGATCACTCAACCAAACATCCACCAGTAACCACAGTAGAGAAGTTAGTGCTTCACTGAGCCACCGCATGTACCTTCCAAAGTCAAGGCTATGCCAATACGCCCTCACTTCCATCCTCGGTAGATGGCTTCAAGCGTGTGGTTGCGAACGCACACTCCCTTCGGAGGGGAAGGAGCCAACCATTCCGCTGCCTAGTGACAGTGTATGTAGATGGGACCAGAGAGAAGGTTCATCTTAGCAGCCTCTCGTGATCGATCGCAGTCATACACTATTCTCCGAAGAGTGCAGTTACCTTCAGCAAGGAGGACCGCGTACGCATTATGCGGTACGGCCTGTACTAAATTAGGCCTCCTACTTAGACGTGAACACTGCTCTACTTCCTCCCAAGGCACAATAAAACACATTGTAGGTTAGCATAACGGGGGGTACAGCCACACCAGATATGACTCCAAAGGTACAATGGTATCCCTACTATTGGTAAGACGCTTGATTATTATAAACGAAAGGCATTCTGGTATGGTTGATGGAAAATGCTGTGGCGCTATTCAGGGTCGCAAGACCACCAGCCTTGTATTAGGCTAGTAAAATATCAATTCAAACTTCAACACAGTACTGTCACATTCTTTTCTTGACTCATCTTCTCTTACACATTCTTTCTTTGAAACTTTACATTCCATAACTCTTCAGCTTCACAAACATTTGCAGATTGCTTAACAGTTATAGTTGTCATCTTGCCTCTTAAGTCTTCACACAATGCTCCAAAAACTTCTTCAGTACTTCTTTTGCAGTTATTAAACAATCTATTATTTCTTTCTTTCCAAATATGATACACTGCTGCAGCCACACTAATCTTTCTAATAACTGCCCAAATGTTCCTTCCATTATTCTTTTTGCTTAAATTCTCCACAGTTACTGCCCATGTAGTTTTCTGGAACTCAATTTTTGCAATGTCACAAACTTTTACCCATAGTTCACAAGCAAAATCACAGTTGAAAGGTGGTCATGTGAATCATTTCCTTTACAACACAGACTACAAGTGTAGCTCTTGTTTGGGAACCATCTTGCAAGTTTATCTTGGGTGCACAGTTTAGCTTTAATGGCTAACCATAAGATGAATGTGTGCTTAGGAATGCAATGTGAGTTCCATACCAATTCATTCCAACATACTTTACTTCCATTGCCTCTAACATCTGCCCATACAGTACTAGTTGCAAAAGCTTTTTCATCACCTTTACTATCAATCCAAACAGCCTTGTCAGCAGTATTACTAATAGTAGGCACAAGAATGCTGTTAAGCCAATTATACTTATTCAACCAGTTTTGAGGCCATCTCCATCTTTGCCCATCTATCATATCAGCAACTGTATCAGAATCATGAAATCCTGCATAAAAGATTTCTTTTCTGGTAATCAAGCTTGACAAGGAAACTTCACTGTTCCATTTATCATGCCACACACTAGTATCTTTGCCATCCCCAATTTTATATCTTATATGTCTTCCCACCATTTCTCTTAGGTTAAGAATACTTTTCCATCCCCAACTATCTTTTTGATCAATTTCAATATCCCACACATTTCTTTTTTTCAGCTTTACCACATTGATCCATTTCACCCATAATGATTCTTTCCTTGATGCAACATTCCATAAGTGTTTCACCATTAAAGTTTTATTCCACAATTCCAGTGATTTAAATCCCAATCCTCCTTGATCTTTGGGCTTACAAATGTCTTCCCATGCAACTTTTGCTTTTCCTTTACAGCTTTCTCCATTGTTCCATAAGAACCTTTTAAACAGCCTTTCAATATCATTAATCACAGTCTTAGGAAGAATAAACACAGATCCCCAATAAACCTGCATAGAAGCCACAACTGAAGCAATCAACTGAGCTCTTCCAGCATAAGAAAGGCTCTTATTTTTTCAATCATTAAGCTTTTGCTGCACTTTGTCCACTAGTTGCTTACAATCTGCTATCCCAATCTTTTTAGTAACAAGAGGGACACCTAAATATTTCACTGGAAGTTTACCTTCTTTGAAAGGAAAAATGTTACAGATTTCCATTTTGGCTGCATCATCCAAACTTCCACAAAACATTGAGCATTTCCCCATGTTAGGATACAAACCTGAGACCTTACTAAATTTATCCAGAGCATTTTTAAGAGTAACAACAGAATCCATTCCACCATGACTAAACATTATGAGGTCATCTGCAAAGCATAGGTGAGTAATTTTGAGTTGTTTGCATCCAAAATGATACTTGAATGATCTGTTCATCCTGACCTCATTTTTGATTATTAAGTCCAGCATTTCCATGACCATAGTGAAGATGTATGGTGAAATAGGATCACCCTGTCTCAACCCTCTTCCACCCTTGAAGTAACCATATCTTTCACCATTCACACAAATAGTAAACTTAGAACTGGTAATGCATGTCATAATCCATTCAATCATCTTAACTGGAAACCCAAACTTCTCCATGATATCATGAATAAACATCCAATTGACAGTATCATAAGCCTTTTGAATATCTATTTTGAATGACACTCTCTTTGGCCCATTTTTGCAACTGTATCCTTTTAGTAACTCTTGTGTAAGTAGGATATTATCAGTAATAGCTCTTCCAGGCACAAAAGCACTTTGATTTTCCCCCACAATTTGATTCAGTGCATTCTTAATCCTTTCAGTTAGAATTTTGCTTATGCATTTGTATATAACATTGCAACAAGCAATAGGTCTAAAATCAGATACTTTTGTGGAGTTGAGGTTTTAGGAACCAAAGTGATAAGTGTAGCATTGATTTCACCCAAAAGATGACCATTCAAAAAGAACTCTTTTACTGCTGCACAGAAATCCTCTTTGACAATTCCCCAAGCTTTCTTAAAAAACTTTGAAGTGAATCCATCTGGCCCAGGAGCTTTCTCATCATCAATATCAAATAGAGCCTTTTTAATCTCCCCATATGTGACATCTTTGATCATCTTATTAGCTTCCTCACTTGACACTTTATTGACAAATAAACATGTATCTTCCTCAGTAAGTTTAGTCACCACATTACTGCAACCTAGGAAACTTTCAAAGTGTTTAACAAACTGGTCAGCTACATCATTCTTCTCATATCTTCTTCCTTGTTCATCACATATCTCCATAATTCTACTTCTATTCAATTTGCTCTTAAGAACTTTATGAAAATAGGCAGAATTCTTATATCCTTCCTTTAACCAGGTGATCTTAGTTTTCTGTCTTAACAGCTTCTCCTCATCTTGTAAAGCTTCTTTGTATTCCATGAGAACTGCAGATCCCTCATTTCTTAGCATCACATCATTAGGCTTCTTGTCAATCTTTTCTTGAATTAAGTGCAATTTATTTCTCAAAACTTTAACTTTCTCAAAAAGATTCCCATTCTTCCAGTTTAGCTTATTCAGGTGTGGTTTGAGAGCTTTAAGTTTTTTAACCAATCTGAACATTGCATACCCATACACTTCCATATTCCACTGGTTTGCTACCACCTCTTTAAATTCCTTCTTTTCTGTAATATAATTGGCCATCCTAAAAGCTTTATTCTTCTTCACCATGACTTGAGGTATATTTAGAATAGCTGGGCTATGATCAGAGATTCCATATGGCAGAAATACAACATTAGCAGCAGTGTATTTATCCATGAAATATTCATTTCCCATCACTCTATCAATCTTTTTAAGGACTGTTGCATTGGGATTTAGCAAACTTTTAGTCCATGTGAAGTGAAAACCAGTACTGCTTATATCCTCCATCTCAATGTTATTCACACACTCTTGAAAATCAATCATATCTTGAGTAAAATGAGAAATCCCTTCAGAATGATCCTCCAAGTTAAGACTGACATTAACATCACCCATTATTACCCACTCTTTTTGCCCCACAATTCTACTATTCAGATTCAAATCTCTCCACAATTCTTTCCTATCTCTCCCTTTATTAGCAGCATAGATGAAAGTAACATATAAAGTTTGGTTAGTACTAAGTATTTCAACAAGGTATAGCATTGACTGACCTGATGAGTGTACATGATGACATACAACATTACTAGCATCCCACCCAATAGCTATTCTGCAACCTTTAGGACTCACTGTTACATTGGTCTGCCAATTCCAGCTTCCAAAAATATTCATACATACTTGATCTATTCTATTCTTCTTCATATGAGTTTCCAAAACTGCACATATACTCAACCTTTCATTCCATATCAGATTCTTCACTTCATTTTGTTTAGAGACTGTTCCCAATCCTCTAATATTCCAGGATGCTATTTTTAAATCCATTATACTGTATTTGTGAGGCTGCTGCTTCCTTCTCCATGTGTTTCATTCTCAGTCATAAAATAAGCAGTTCCACTTCTATCCACATACACATCATTCTCATCCAATTCTATTTCTTCCACATCATCTACCCTTTGCTTATTTCTCCCATACAACTTATTCCAGCATTCACTAAAGTAATCATGCATATCCTGATTCCATTTGACACTGACACTATTTGCAGGTTTCACTTTAAGCTTTGCATAATTTTCAATTTCAACTTTCTCTTTTTGACTCAACTTTCCACTATTATTTTCCTCATCAATTTCTTGTAAAACTGAATATTTATTGGCTGTATTCCTTACTTCATTAATCACCTTGTCTCCCACATTCCAAGTTTTTCCATTAGACTTATCAGTATTACGCTCCTTTTGTTGTTGTGTTTCATTAACTGTTTGAGAACTCTTTCTTCTGTACATAGGTTTTGGACCTTCTTTTCTCTTATCACCATATTGCCCCTTGTATTGCAGAGAATTCTATTTTCCTACATTTTCATAATTCCTCTTTATCTCTACATTTCTGAACCCATCATTATCAACTTTCTTCCCCTGTTCTGCATTTTCTTTCTCATCTTTATTGTGACATTGACCATTGTTATGCCCAAACACCTTACATGTTGAACATAGTGGAGGTTTCCAATCATATTCAACATCCACAAACTTACTCCCAGTCACATTACTTTCACTATTCTTGTACACAATCTCCACCTGACTGGGTAATCCTTTTTTAGCATCAACTTCAACAAGTACCCTAGCAAACCCAGTACTTCCAGTTCCTCTATTACACACAGTAGTAGTGACAACATCCATTATTAAAGGAGTTCCAAGTCTACTAGCTACTGCACTAATACCTTTTGTACTCCAAGCTTCTAATGGTAGCTTCCTAAATTTGACCCATAATGGCAACACATTAGGTTCAGACCTATCCAAACACACAGATGGATCCCATTTCTGTACAAACATAGGCTTGCCATTGACCATCCAAGGCCCATTTTCAGTAACAGACTTAACCCCATTATCATCTCTAAACTTGAACAAGAAAACACCATTACCATTAGGTACAATATTTTTGAGTCCAAATTTACCCCACATTCTGTATAGGTTATAGTTCATCTCCATCATAGACATTTTATAGCCAACAAAAAAACCACATACAGTAAACTCCCACTTCTTACTACCTTCCATCACAGTCACCTCATCAAATACAACAACTTCTTTACCCTCACACATTTCAGTAGGAATAAACATCAATTTGTTATCCATAGCATGCTTAGAAGCAACATTTGCATATGTACTTTTACTAACACTAGCAGTTGTATTATTAGCATTTTCAGCAGATTCAGGGAGTGTTGGACTTACAGTACATACTTCCACAGGCAATTTATCACTTACAGTAGTCTTCTCCTTCACCTCATTACCATTATCCCTATTTTCCTGTGAGCAGCTTCTATTAGCATATTCATGCAACTCCTCCACATTCAATTCCCTAGTACCTCCATCATTCTTCTTCAATTCACTAACACTTTCAGCATCACCTTCCTTATCACAAACACCTTCACTATACACTTCACCTTTACCCTTATCCATTCCCATAACCACTTCCTTCTCACCTCCCAAATCCTGGCTCAAACTATCATTCAACCCGTTTTCACCAGACACTTCCTCATTATCATATGCATGGGCTGGGCTGATTAAGAGTTGGCACATTGTTATAATGTTGAGGGCCACATTACAATACCTTTCAATGAGCTTTGTATGTTAAATGGATATTGGATATAATGGTTTACTTGTTGTTGCTTTTTTTGAAATGACAAACTCACACGTACATATTTTCAGGCCCATATTAATATGACGAGACTTAAAGCTTATAAATTAAAGTACAAGACACATAATTTTCCATTTTCCAACAGATTTTGGTTGTCACTTGTCATGATTAGAAATTTAGAATAATGACTACTCGTAGGATTCAAAGTTCAACTCATGAAGGTGTTAAAGTCTAGATTGAAAATAAATTATCCAACCTAGCTTGCAAGATGTGGTCATCTGTACTTCAACGGGCATCCATGATCCACCGGTCCTATGATAAATTAGATGCTTTTCTAGAACACAAAGATATCTATGCATCAGAACTCATGAATGTTATGATAGATAAATAGTGAAAATGTTTTACCAAAAAAAATTTACAACTAACAAATGTTCTTCTTTAAGCATGTCACAACTCACACGAGTATAATTTGTATTGACGGTTAGCGCATACACAGTGGTAAAAATTTACATAGATCTATAAGCTTGCATAATCATTTATTTATAAACCTTTTGATGCTATAAACTTATGTTCACTATGTATAAACCTTTTGATGCTATAAACTTATGTTTACTATGTATAAACCTTTTACAACTTTTTAAATGATTCATAATAACCAATGTTTTAAAAACTGGTTCGACTCATCTGGTTCAACCAGAAACTAGAATCGTGAGCGGTCCGTTGTAAGCTGGGTTTTTGCAGAAATTGAATCCGGATTGAACCGCTGGGTTTTAGTCGACCCGGGTCAAACCGCCGGACTGAAAACCGGCCGGTTCAACCTGTGGGGAAGAAAAAGAAAGAGAATGGAGTAGATGATGCAACCACACATGTTAACCGTGTTATTCAACTACCCATTTTCTACTCTTTTCATGGTGGCTTATGAGTCATGTTATGCGGTGGTGGTGTTTGACAATTGGGATTGACGAGTGTGCAGTGAAGGATTGTGTTTTATCAGCTTGTTTAGTTTAAAATAATAGGGAGAATATAAATAGTAAAGGTTGGTTTGGGAATGAAATGATAACCTAACGGGGCTAACCAAGCGGTAAAGTTACATGGTCATTTTTAGTTTTATAATAAATATACGTTTTAACACGTCTGCTTTGGTATTTTTTCCTTTTTAAACATATATGTAATTTGCATAATTGATTTTTTTGGATGTTGAAAAAATTAAGAAAGTTAGTTTGATATTAGGCATGCCTTTAGACATTGTGTTTGACATTTTTATCTTTTATTGTCCACTGAAAGTTTGTTGCGCTACTCTTAATGCACACTTAAAAATTGGGTAGTTTTTCTTTTCGCTAAAATCGGTTTGACCCGGCGGTTGAACCGGTGACCCGGCAAATTGGTGACTAAATCCGGTCAACTAAAAACCCGGATTTTAAAACATTGATAATAACACATGTATTAAATTATGAAAAAGTTTAAGAACATGAACATCTCCATGCTACATGTACATGAAACAAATGATCAGTATAATTAAGATGAAAGATAAAATTTTATATAAGTTTTAGACCTTTTAATGAAACTACGATAATGGATGCCTTTATAATCTCATCCATACATGGATTTTTGAACTCTATGACAACATGCATTGTTTTCATTTCTCACAAATTAGATGAATTGTTTAGTCTGATGAGACACGTTTTATATCGATTTATCGTCTCTAAATTGGATTGAGATCTTTGGAACAAAAGATTTAACGAATTAACTCACTTTATTAAACAAAAATATGTATGCGATAGTTAGTTTCTACAAATTTAATAATTTAGTTAATTAGTTTCTGCAAAAACTTGTCCGTCGATAATTCTTCTTGATCGATTTCACTCTATCGATTTGACTGTTTTAAATTTAGTCTCATGATTTTCACGGGTCACAAAACTAATTTATGATATATGCAATTGACTGACACGTTAAGGCACAACATTAGCACTTTCGCACCACTTTTAACACGTAATCATTACTACCGACTACCTTTTTATTATTACTAAAGAGCGAAAAGTAAAGCAAGAACCAATGCCATACACTCACAACAATCGGACTCACGAACACTTGAGCACAAGCTAAAGCCGATCTCCATCACTTCGTGCATTGGTCACCCTGATGGACCTTACCCACAAGCTTATCGACACTGAGCCACCTCACCTCATTACGAGTGCTCTTACCATGACACCGAGCAAGTTGCTAACTCAGTAGAAAAAAAAGACTAACCTAGCAAAATCAATAAAACTTTTTTCTTATCCTTTAGAAGAATCAAGAAACTTCTGCAAACGTCACAAATAACAAGTACATCTAGAAGATAGTCAAAACTCAAAAGTAACCACAAGTACTTTAACCAAAACAAACACACACTCACTTCCACATCCTTGTTTTAGAATATAGATTACTTTCACCGTTGACTTAAGTGTTGACTTTTTATATTAAAAATCTTTATCCACACTTAAACTCCCCCAAATCACATACTTCAATTTCAAGAATAACAAATAAAAAAAACCCTAATCACAAAATTGAACCCATTTCATCCTATCCGTAATAAAAAGGTTCATTCTTTACTTTAATTTCAATTAATTATCTTATTTTCTTGATTTATTAGTTTATTCTGAAACATGGGTTTTGTTTGTTATCTGAATCTTTATTGTTTTAGGGTTTCTTTATTATAATTATTGTTAAAGATATGAACTTTATTAGAAATTAGGTCAATTTTAGACATGGGTCTTGCTTTATTTCAAGATATAGTTCAGTTTAGGGTTATTTTTTTGAATAGGTTAGTTCAAATGATACATGGGTCTTGTTAAAAATTAGAGCTTTATTTGAAATTAGTTCAATTTTAGACATGGGTCTTGCTTTATATCAAGATATGGATGAGGTTTTCCCTGTTCAGGTTAATTGGGGAGGGTGAGTCTATGACTTATATGTACCCGGCCTAATTAGGGTATTCCTATGACCGTTTCCGACCCTTTTTTTTGCAAGATGCGTACCTAGCGAGGTTTGACTTTTATCGGAAGTTAAATTTTATACATGGGTATGCTTTATATTGTGATATGTTTTTTTGGTATTATATGAATTTTAGCCTTTTAGGGTTATGTTTTAAACCATCTCTTAGGTGGCCTAGTGGTAATGTGTTCCCAAAGTACCAAAGTTCAAACCTCGTTAAGTCTTGAGATGGTTAGGGAAAAGTCTGGAAACGGCCACGGGAAATACCGGTTAGGCTGCGTACAACAGAGCCAAAAAGGTTCGACTTCACCGGGTAACCTAAACATGGGTACTTCTCTGTTTTAGGGTTTAGTGGTTATGTGTTCCCAAAGTTTCCAATGAGACCAGGGTTAAACCTCGTTGGGTGAACATTTTGGGATGGCCAAGAAAAAGTCCAGAAACGGCCACGGAAAAACCTGTTCGGCCTCGTACATCAGAGCAAAGAATAGGCGTGGCCAGACTTCCCTGGGTAATCTGAATAGGGATACTTCACCGTGTTAGGGTTACTTTTCAAGGTTGTTATTGAGTGTGTGTTCTTGGTTATATTGGGTATTTATTGCTTTAATTGTTGCTTGTGTCTTGATACATCATCTCATTTGTGTTATTTTGGCAATATATTTGATTATGCTTTTATTTAATTTGTTCCACTTTAGGTTTTGTGAGTAATATTAGTGTGAGAAGTTTGCGGATAATGTTGCTGTCACATATGGACTCAAAGGGTCAAAGATGGCCAGACTCTAATATTAGATTAGGAGAAATAGGAGATGTATCTTCTTCTGCTGCTGGTTTTCATTATGGGTTTTCTGACATCATGATGAACAATTTATGGGGGTATGATTTTAACATGCTTGATGAGTCACAACATAATCACTTTTCCGGCTTCCCTGGGCAAGGATTGTCTGACTTTATGGTTTCTGATGTTGGTTTATCTTCGAGCTTTGCGATTTATGATATGCAGCATAACTTAGAGAATGATGATCCAAACTCTATTAAAGTTCCGATAAGCAATGTTATGGAAAAGATTGAAACTAAAGTGGCACAGACGTGTATAAAAGGGACACGAAGCAAGAGATCTAAGCGGACTGTTTGTGAAGGTTCATGGAACTTCTCGTCAACTCCGTCTTTGGATCGTAATGGGTCAGTTGATAACCAAGGGTCTGTTATGAGCAAAAGAACTTCTGTTAAAGATGTGAGTGAGCCCATTTTGAAGAAAAGAAAGGGAAAAGGGTCGGCTGATAATCAAGGGTCTGTTATGAGCAAAAGGACGTTTCTTTCAGATGCGAGTGATCCCATTTCGAAGAAAAGAAAGGGCCAAGGCTCAGTTGATAACCAAGGGTCTATTATGAGCAAAAGAACTTTTGTTACTGATATGAGTGAACCTGCTTTCAAGAAACAAAAGGGTGCTAATAATGTTGAAAATAATGAGATTATATCGGAATCTGTAGGTGTAAATAGTGTAGGTAGATGGTTAGAGGATGTTGGGTTTGGTAGATATGCAGGTGTGTTTGAAATGCATGAGGTCGATGAAGAAGCATTGCCTTTGCTTACCCTTGATGATTTGAAAGAGATGGGTGTTCTTGCTGTTGGAGCTCGAAGAAAACTGTATGCTGCAATATGTGGACTGAAGGGTCAGTGTGAAACTAACTCACTCTGAAGTAAAAGTCCAGACATGTTAATGTAAGTAGTGTGAAATTTCAACATGTTTATGTTTTTTGTGACAGTTGCGTTTTAGATAAAAGATAGGATGTATGAATATATCTTATGAGGGTTTAAGTCAAGTACTTTTGATGGCTCAAGTCTTCATGAGCATATTTGCTGTTTGGAAGTGATCATCTGATAAGAAATTATCAGAATCTGACAATCAATTGTAGTAAAGTAAAAGTTATAAACCGGGATGTAGGTGCTATCAAGTGTTGGTAGACGATATGCATCGACATACTTTTGTTTTATGAATAGTGCATTTTATTCTTAGATCATACCAAAAGCAGATAAGGTTATGTGTTTAGATATAATATACACTGATCAAGCTTAGATCCTTAAAAGGCTTAGCCTACGGCAAATCAAAGTTTCAAAATTACCTTTTCTGAGAGGTTAAAACTTGTTTAATATTCTGATATAATTTTAGATTTACAAGCTCAGAATCAAGATCTCACGACTGTGTCTAGACTTAATTTAACCTCTTTACTGAATCTTATTTGAGAGGGTGTCTGGACCTGATCTCACTACTGTGTCTAGACTTAATTTAACCTCTTTTTCTGAATCTTATTTGAGAGGGTGTCTAGACCTGCAGTTACAAAACTTGAACAATTGATTTTTGCAACTTTAAGTCGCAATAGTCACGATAAATGTTAAGATAAAGTGACTTTGGTTGTGATTTATATAGCTCTATGGCTATACTCATATATACAACAACGTTTTATCTTAGCAGTTCATACTGCTGCTTGTACAAATTATCTTGCAGGTGACTGACATGGCATATTTGAGAACACAGATTGCTATTTTATGACATCAAAAGTTATGAAAATTGAGACTTTTGCCAATTTTAATGCCTAAACTGAGGCAGAAAGTTGTGTAATGGTCATTGCAGAATACCACCAAACTTATATTGAACACAGAAATAGAAGAAACTAACAAGCCAAGTATCCAACAATGGATTGATTTTCTTTTCTGTTGGGACATGGCCTTGGAATTAGATGGGATCAGAATAGCGGTGTTCGTCGGTTTGGGTTTGAAACTCTTTTAAAAGCAAAATCGAAAACCAAACCAGGCCGAATTCAAAGTGGATCAAATCAAACAAAATTTGTATTCGATTTGGTTTCAGACTTTCAGGTCAACCTAAATAACCAAGTTTCATAATTTTATTTTTTCCCGTTTAGTTATTTATAGCTGTTTAGCATCAAATGTATTTAATTATAATACTTAAATAAATAAGTAGTGAAAATGATACATCAATAATAAAAGAAAAGATTTACAAATTTAGAAAAATGATATATTATTAAAATTAGAAAAAGGTTTAATAGTTTTTATTTATTTATTTATTTTTATTTTTTATGTATGAAACTCAACGTTGCAAAAATTGATAGGCGGTAGCTGGGCGGCCGGGTACCGCCTAGCGATTAATCGGTTAGGCGGGGGATTAATCGGATTGGATTTTTTATATATAAAATTATAAAATTTTGAAACTATATGCACGGTTTGGCCGATCTAGCCGATTTTGTTCCGATTTGGCCAATTTATGCTGGTCGATTTCTATCCGTAACCGAGTTGGCCGATTTATCTGATTTTGTCCGATTTATGCCCGATTTGAACGATTTTTATCCGAATAATCGGTATGTTGACCTATTTTTGACTAAACCGATTAATAAGGCCAATTACGAAAAATCAAGGCGGTTAATCCCCGCCTAGCGATTAATCGCCGATTAATCGGCCACCTAGGCTGATTTTTGCAACACTGATAAAACTCCCAAACCCACCTCGATTCCCATTGGGGATCTAATCGGGGAGCCCTGTCGGGGCGCGATGCTCCCCAAAACCCGCTCCGTATTAATCGGGGTGTCCTCTTTGGGTGCAATTCTCGACTAAAGCCGCATCATTTCACATTTATTATTATTTTTAGACTGTTAGCAATAACTTTTAGAATTAAAAACATATTAATAATGAATTACAACCAAGTCTTATTAAGTTTTCAATGATAGTATTATACATAAATAATGATAAATTATACCGCTGAAAATTAAAACTTAAAAATATGACACTAAACGAGTTTCTATAATCACAATTTGCAATCTTACAAAGATTAAAAAACTAAATATATTAGAGTAATGTACTAAGAAAATACTATATAGGTATAGATATATTTCTATATGTGTATATATTATTCGGGCGAGGCGGGGCGGGGCGAGGATTCCCCGCTCCCCGCCCCAAACCCGATTAAAATCCCCGTTTAAGCCCCAAACCCGCCCCGTAACCCGATTAGCATGACCCGCCCCACCCCAATTAGTTCGGGTTTCGGATTTCCCCGTCGGATTCGGGTTTTGGGTTTTTTTTGCCATCCCTAGTTGAATTCGGTTTTCGGTTCGGTTTATGTATTACCAAATTAAAACGAAAACCGAATACTTTAATTTGGGATTTAAGATCATTTGAGGACCAAACTTTTTTTACATACCAAAGGACTAATCTCCACCCTCCATCTTCCCTCCATCTTTATTTGATCTAATGGATGAGATTAATCCCAACAATTTAAAAAATCCACTTTCATCCTTTTTTTTCAAATATTAATATCTTTCAAACCGTTAATCGTTAAGCGAAAAAAAATATACCGTTACGACGAGCATTTAATTATCTTTCTATAGATAGACACTTTGATATATTTTCGACAATTTTTTTTTTTCGTGGCCGAAAAAATCATATATGATATATCATATATGATTTTTTCGGTCACAAAAAAAAACGTGAAAAAAACAAAATGTTTTTTTGTCGAAAGTATATCAAAGTGCCCGTCTATAGAAAGATAATTAAATGCTCGTCGCGATGGTGTAATTATTTTCGCTTAACAATTAACCGTTTAAGAGATATTTAAATTATAAAAAATGGGTGAAATATTAAAATGCTTTTAATCTCAACAATCGATTTCTTTTTAGATAGATGCTGAGGATGAGTCATTTGTTATGTAAGAAAAGTTTGGTATTTAATATAACTCTCCTCTTAATTTGGTTCGTTTTTACCCTGAAAGATGTTTTACAAATTCGGTTTAGTTTTAAATCGTTACGGTTTGGTTTTAAACCGATCATAGATAATTCGCCAATTGTGAACGCCCGTAGATCATATTTCGATCATGGCAACAAATCTTGATCCCTTTTGTATGTCATGTTGGCTAAACTAAAAATCAAAATAAAAACAAAAAATTGCTTCAAGTTTCTTGGCCAATTTACAGAATCTTACTACATAAATGTTAGCGCCGACAACAAAGTTTGACAAAACTAGCTCTCTACAAGTTAGTTGTAGCGGTAAGTACAGTATGTTTAACAAAACCAGCAATATTGGCAGTAAGTAGTAAACTGTAAATGTATTTTTGTTGTTCTGTAAAAGCGTATATAAAGAAACTTTTAATGTTCAAAATGAATTCAGTAATCTAATTATATAAAACGTCTATTTAGAGTAAACTTCGCATTTTTTAGAACTAAGATATGTCCAAACCATGAAAAGCTTCTAAACTTGTGTGTATGCCATCGCTAAATTTTAATTTCTTTGTTGATTATTCCTCTGGTAATGAAGAACAAGTTTGGATTTTGGGCTCGAATGGAAACCAAATCGAATTCGGTTTTGATCATGCTAGAGTCGTTTCATTCAAATTGTCATTGTAGAAAAGTTCAACCAGATAACCATGACCCAACTTACACCTCTAATTGCTCGCACGTAGATTATTTATTTATTTATTTATTATTATTATTTTTTTCTTCAGATACCGCCTTTTATATTAGACTAAGGGTGAAGGAAGCTATTTCACGCGTGATCCTCCTATTTTACGCGTGGTGCTCCTTTACACACTCCCCGGATCATGTGCGAGGAAGAAGAAAAATAAGGAGAAGGTGGTGCAGACTAATGACGTGACATTGATACTTCTAGTCTAGTAGTTACAAGAATAGACTAGAAGAAGGTGTTTAAAAAAAAGTTACAAGAATAGATATAAAGAATGCTAATGTAGTATATTTTCAGCAAGACAATATTACCAGGTCAAAATTCGTTGGTACTTGTTCGGTGGTTGTTCGTGCTACAGAAATGAGAATACTAGCATCATGTTTGTTGATTGGGTCGTTTGTTCAGTCATGAACAAATCATCACTTATTACACGTCATCTAAGAATTCATGGGTTGTTTCTGGTCCATTGGGTCCACAATTTAGTTGGGTGCTGCTCAATATTGTTTTTCATTTTAACTTTTTAATAATCAAGTTTTCTATTTATTTGAAAAATTAATATTAACCTAGTTTATTAAGTAGTACTCCCTCCGTCCCAAAATAACTGTCCTCATTTGACTTTTCAAAGTTTTAAATTTTTCAACTTTGATCATTAATATTTTTTGATGTGCTATATAATAATTGATGAAAATTATATGAATGGATTGGTTTTTAAATGTTTTTTCAATGGTACAATTTTCATCAAGTATTATATAATACATACAAAAATATTAAAGATCAAAGTTGAGACATTAAGACTTTCAAAAGTCAAATGAGGACAATAATTTTAGGACGGAGGGAGTAGTTAAAATTAAAACTGCTGTTCTAAAAAAAGTAAGTCGATCTTTTAGAACTTTTTTCCATTATTCGAAAGACTTTACTTCGATACCAAAAAGTTGATTATATAAATAGCTGTATATAATCAATATATACTTGAAGATGTCGTAGTATTGGTTGTTTATGATGTATTTTTATCGACCTTTTTATAGAAAGGCGTTGAGAATTACCCATTTTGCATGCCATAGTAATGTATCATATGACTAAAGGTTAAAGTTTTATGTATTATATCTGTCTTTTGGATTTTTCTAAAATGATACTTTGAGTGTGCTCGTAGAAAACATTAATAGTTTTGTCACCATACACAACAATGTATTTCCTAGTTGTGTATACGCAAACAAAAAAGATCTCTATATCTTGTGTATTGTATATTTCAAAATAGAGTCCTATCATTCACACACCACCTATTTACTTTTTAATATTACTTCTATTTCTCTGACAAATACTGCTGTACTTTTTCCTTTTAACTTTTTCAATAGTATAAAATATTATTTTCTCTTTAAACCAACTTTCTCTCTCATACACACTATACACATAGCCATTATATATCATCTTCTTCCTCAAAATCAATCACCATTACACCCACCTCAACGCCGCCGCACCTCCGTTCGCCCTACACCCACCTCAACGCCGCCGCACCTCCGGTCACCACCTGTTGAAACTTGCTAAAAAAAGGCTTTGTAGATAACCCGAATCACAATCGATGATAGATTTTGTACATGTAGTTTTTAAACCACAACCGCTACCGCAACCATCGCCACCTCCCTACAACCACCACTACCGCAACTGCCATTCTGGACGACCACAAAAACCTGTCATCACCGAACCCCATCTGCTTTTGTCAGCCATGTAGAGTTTCTTGGCTTCAAGAAAGAATATTTTATATTTCGGTGTTTTTTTAGTTATTCGATCTTTGTATTTCGGTTGTTGTTATTGATTTATGGTAGATGTGGTTGTTTTGGGTGGTGGAATGATTGTTTGGTGGTGGTGTTAGGTGGATAAGAGAGGTGTGTGAAAGAGGATATAATATGTGAGGTCATATTTGTTGAACATGCAAATCTATTGAAGAATATTTTGGACTCGTGTGATGGTGTGTATATGCCAAATTAATGGTGTGTAAAGACGAAATGCCTTCAAAATATGACAGATCTTTGATACACAAGGCCACAAGCTATAACCAAGTTATTATGAGTAAAGATGGTTTATGTCATCTTCATTGAATTATATCGTATTTGGTATGCAAGAATTTTTTATATCAAGAACTTTTTTTATAAAAAATTGCATTGCTGATGTACGGTATAGCTAATTCGAGTTTAAAAAAAAAATGATATATAATCAAAGTCAAAACTCTAAGGATGGTAAAAAATAGGATTAAAATCCTCTCAAGTTGAGAGTAACTTGATCGATTATGTTGGCCAATCGTAATTTAGATAAATGTATAAAAGTTATTTTTAAGTTAAATTCAAGAGGGCCATTTATATTTATCTTAATTGCTATTGGTCAACATGACCTATCAAGTTACTCTCAACTTGAGAGGATCTTGTTCCTAAAAAATAAGTCGAGTTGTGATTAAGCACTTATTTATACTACTTTTTGTAAATATGTACTAAGATATATGGTCAAAGAGGGAATTGCATATACGCCTAATGAAACTTGTATATTTGCATATTTTCCTTAAATACAAGTTTTTAATGCATAATGTTCAATGATGTTTATACGTATAGTTTTGGGGGTAAGGATCCAGTAAGAAGAAAACTTATAATGAGAAGGATGAGAAATAACTATAACCACATATTTGAGATGCGTCGACTTGAATTAGATGCATCTCTATTCATTTATATGCATCCCAATTAGTTTCAAAAGTAATTTTGAAGTGAAAACGATGCAAAGTAGTACTTGCAACAAATTTGACCCGCAGAGGACAAAAAATACATAGGATTTTTCTAACTCGCTAAAATGCATCTAATATATGTATATGCATCTAATGTTTAGCTAGAAAATATATTAGGGTGCATCTAAAAGATTAGGGATGCATCTAATTCAAGTCGATGCATCTCTAATATGTGGTTATAGTTATTTCTCATTCTTCTCATTTTAAGAGTTCTTCTCATTTGATCCTAAGTCTATAGTTTTGAGCAAAACTCATAAATGGAATAGAAACTCATGAATGGAATAGAAAGAAGCACACTTGTTAATGATGTTATTGTTCAACCGAATTGGCCTTATCATTGTTTAAAATCGTAATTTTTTGTACTTTTCTAATATATGAAATACTTTATACATATACAATTTCATTTTCATTGCAACACAACAATTAAATTAATAAGATAAAAGTAGCTACACTAAAGTAGAACGTTGCCACTAAGAAAATTTGGCGTCGACACTCGACACTACATTTGGACGCTTCTAAAATATAAGATCGTGAATAAAGAGGGACCCTTGTTCAAAAATAAATTACAAAAAGAAAATAAAGAGGGCCCTATCGATTTGTACCAGTACTAAACTAATTTTAATACATGAAAAACACATATTAACGACTAGTTACTTAACTAAGGCATTGTAAAGGTTAATTGCCATTTCAAAACGCAAATAACTCATTAGATTACTTTTTTCTATTCATCCTTAATGGTTAGATGCAAAGATGTTTCAACCATTCTCAACTGAGCTACGCGTCATTGATTTTTCATCATTAACTGTGCCTTGCTCCATATGCGGACATCAAGCTAAAATAACATAAGAAAATGAAACTTAACGTAAAGTTCTATTTTTACTCTTTTTCATTTTGCTCATGGTGATTAAAGTTTACAACCCCTAAAAAGATGGGGCTTTCGACATTCAATGCTAAATCAATGATCAATTATCACAAAACCTAGAGGCATCATTCTCATTCATTAATCTAATTATGAATAACTTGGACTTATTAAGGCACACGGATTAGACTCGCCCCCTACCAAAAAAGAGTACACTCTTATAGTTAAATATGCAAGTTTTAACACTTTAACAAATTATACTACACAAAAATTTATCTTTATTAGTTTCATTAATTTAATATTCGCATTAGTCATCTTTGTTTATTTCGTACAAAATTTATTTGAGTAAAAGTTAAAAATACTCTATCTACACTCCAAAATAATTTATTATGCTTAATGCACTTTCAATATTGTCATTCTACCCGTGAAACTTATTTGACGAGTCAAAAAGAGTGATTTGCACATTCCTGCATCTTGTTCATCTATGATTTATGGTCAATCACCACCATTTTTTCCGACGACCATATCTCATGCAAAACAACACTCTTTGTTTAAACGATTTGACCTGTTATTTGAATTTCTTAAACGATTTGAATTTCTATTAAATGGTTCTTACACTATTTCCTAGTTTCAATACATGATGAACAACAAGAATCAAAATCGATTGATTTGTGTATATCTAGGAATTGAATATGACTTTTGTTCAGTTTTTACTCAACTAATCAGAAGTACTTACAAAATTTCACATATATTGAACTCACAAAATGAAAAGAAACTTCATTTGCAATGGATTAAATACATTAAAAAAAATAATAATAATAATAATAAAAAAAAAAACCCTAAAGATGATAGCATCATTTGTTCAAAAGCAATGTGTTCGAAAACATCAATTAAGGTTTTGGATTTGCAGTATTAAATTGAATTAACCGAGAAATTTGAAACCAGAGTGGGTTCGGTTGAACCCTCTCATCATAGTGTGGCTCCGCCCAGTGGCGGAGACAAAGGGGGGTCCGGGGGGTCACGTGACCCCCCGGCGAAAAAAATTGTAGTGTAAATTTTCGAAAATTTTCGGCTTTTTTTGTAATTTGCCCTCCCAACGGACCAATTGTTAGTGTAGTTTCTAAAAATTACTCCCTCCGTCCCAATTTATTTGTCCACTTTTGACTTTTAAAGTCTTTCTTTTACAACTTTGACCATAACTATTTTTTTTTGCGTTATATAATACTCGATGCAAATTATATGAATGGATTGTGTTTTAAATGTATTTTCATTGGGTATAATTTTTATCAAGTATTATATAACACAAACAAAAAAATTTAAGGTCAAAGTTGACAAAGAAAGACTTAAAAAGTCAAAAGTGGACAAATAAATTGGGACGGAGGGAGTATTATATTTTGCCCCCTCGACAAAAAAGTTCTGGCTCCGCCCCTGTCACCGGTTCTTTTGCACCAAGAACAATACATGTTTGATTTAGGAAGAAACATGTCACATATATAATTTTTAATGTAATTTTTGAAAAAATATTTTAATATGGTTAAACAAACTATGCATAATGACAGCTCAATTCACACACACTTAAGTTGCAAAGGTATACAACATGAGTTATTTTGCAAAGTACATACAATTTCTTTATCTTTTACCATTTATTTATTTATCAGAGATGATTTGCACACTATAATGTACAAGCAGTTAAACATAATACATACATATAATATACGAAGTAGTTGTGTAATGCATAAGTTGGTATGTCTCAACTAAAATGTTATGTCGATCTTGGTATTCTCTTTATTTAGAAACTAAGCGTTCTAGGTACGATTAACCTAACGGCAGATAGATACTTTTTCTCTGTCGATCTTGTAACACGCTTAGACCTTAGTTAAATATTTTTCATAGGAAGATTTTATTTTGATCACGTAGTTGTTGTGAAAACACGTCATAGTTCCATTGAACATGTTATCATGAAGAGCCACCCAAGATATCGGCACCTATTAAACCACACCTGCCCCCACCTTCCCACATTTTCATTTTTGTTTTTTCCATTATATTTATGCTTATGGACAATTTTCATATGTAGCTAGCTAAGGTCATTTTCGTAAAATAGACATGTAACCACTATATCACATTAACTTACAATATTATTAGATTGTGACATTTTTCTAGATATTTCATAACTTATTAGGTCTCATCTCAAAACACCTAGAAGCAAAGAGTTGCTAGCATTTTGAAAGCAATGCAAGACGTACAAAACGTTGGTGGTGGTGTGGGGATGTTGTTCGGCGGTGGAGAACGACGACTAAAAGCACACCACCACCAGGCTGTAAAGTGTCCGAGGTGTGACTCTTTAAATACGAAATTTTGTTACTACAACAATTACAACCTTTCTCAACCGCGGTTCTATTGCAAGGGGTGTCGTCGGTATTGGACTAATGGTGGTGTGCTTCGCAACGTTCCTGTTGGTGGTGGTTGTCGTAAAAAGCGATCTAAGCAAAAGTCTAGTGTTGGTAATTCTTCCACGAGCCCGATAGCGACAACTACATGCATCGGCAGAACAAGAGTTTCTAACAAAGGTATGCTATATTGTCACAAATCATATTTTAGAATCACATACTTTTTTCTTCTACCATCATAATAGGCGTATAGATTGATCATTTAGACCACTTATTTATTAGTTAACTTATATTTTACAAGCAAAATGTTTGAGTATTCGCATGATATTCTAGAGCTACTAAGTTGTACTGTTTTTCTTTGAATGTAAGATATCCACAAACGTACACCATACTCGATTTTATTTTGTTTTCATGTCTTTAACTGCTACCTGGTTACAAAACTAGACCATGTATGTGTTTGACAATGAGTTTTTTGGAGTGTTTATGATCGTTTAGAATTAAGCTTTTAACTTTTAACGTGTAATATAAGGGCTGTTTGCAACTAGTGTTTGGCTTTTGAATTTTGTTTAGATGGCCCAATTTGAAACGCTAATAAAAGAAGTGTTTAGTTTTATGTTATTTTACATTTTATTATTACAATTATGTTATCAAACACTTTTATAAATTTAAGCCTATGTTTAACATATAAAAAAATTCATCCTTACTTGTGAATGAATATTATCAGATTCAGAGAATTCAAGCAGTGATAGCTTGGCGGTAACAACTACTCCGGCCCCCTTCACATTAACTGAGTCATCGTTTACGCTGTTCAGTTATCAGGAGATGCGGGACCAGTGCACCACCAACAACAACATGTTTTCGGAGATTGGGACATTAAACAGCTTAATGACCTCATCTTCCGAACATTCACCTCTAGAGTTCAATCCGACGTCTGATATTTCATCGTTCATGCAACAAGAAGACGAGACGATCAGTAAGGTTGGATACTCAGAGTCAAGTAACGTTGGTGTCGAGGAATGTGGTTTGTTTGATGAATCTTACTGGTGGAATAATAATAATGATTATCATCAGCTTGATTATTTCCTTCCTTAGCAAATGTAATTTTGATGTTGAAGAGGAATTTAAATTAATTAGTAGAAAGATTTATAATAGTGTTTTTGTTTTTTGTTTAATTTGTTAGTTGGTTTTATCATTTTCTTGAATTCATTGCGACATGTTAGATATTTTATGATGAACATGGGATGTGATCGATCGGGACCAATTCTTGTCCCAAACAAGAAGGCGGGACAAAATTCAGCAAACCGTATGGTTCTTGTTAAGTTCAACTACATTGAGGGTAGGTAACTATGGTTAGAGTGGATCAATGATCCACTATTGGCTTGTTCAATGCCTGTGTAACTATTTTTTAGCTTCTTGTTAGTTTTTTTTAATGAATATCGACGTTAAAAAAAAGGTGACCATGCATGGTTGCAGGTATTTGAAACTGTGATATCGACTTCATTTTTTTTGAAACACTAATGTAAGAGTTTGGTATAAAACGCTATCTATGTGCTAGATAGATATAGATGCAACAAATTCCTTCCAATGAAGATAGATATCACTTGGTGGAGAATAGCAAATGTGGACTTGAGGAAAGCTATCTTTTCGTGGCCGAAATATGAATATCCCAACTTGTTGGTCCCTTTTACTTAATTAATGGTTAACTACAAAGTTAAACTAACCAAGTTCCATGATGTAGTGATGTAACGATTAATAACTTAACAATAATAAACGTAAAAGATAAGAGACAATATTTTTCAACGTTTAACTCTTTATTAGAAATTAATCAAAAGAATTATGCCCAAGTGTTTGCGGAATAATCACTTGGGATTGAAATGACAAGTATGGTGTGTGCTACTCCTCACTAAACTTAAGCTATGCTTAAGTAGCAACAAAAGACTCACTAAGCTATCTTAAAGATGGTAGCTATTTGGAGAGAGTAAAGATTAGTTTGTGAATGTCTAAGCATTAAGTGCACAAACTCCGCAACCTTTACTCTCTCTTATGACTCCTATTTATACACAAGTATATTACAACCGTTATGATAAAGACAAAGATTACATCAGCCTAGTTGAGACAAAATACTTACGTATTTTGTCTCTGTTACATAAGTCTATTTTGGGTATAAGACAATACTGTTTTCTGAGGTTCAGATATGACACCATCCTGAACTTAAGCCATTCAGGGAAAGTTTGACTTTACAAGGATACTGACACTTTTTGCAACTTCAAACGTTTCCCGCCTAGTCCCGCCCATTCTTCAGGCTTCATGTCTTTATCTTCAGCCTTTAACTCTTGTTGCTTCAGTGAGGAGGAACTTGGGATTCAGTGAGCTATTGTCATCACTCACTGAATCCATCACCTTCTTCTTTGGTTTAGGTGCCACTCACTGAGAGTCCGCCTCACTGAATGTAAGGCCTTTCTTCTTAGGCTTGTCCTAAGCATCCTGAAGATGACTCACTGAGTGACTGTTCACTCAGTGACTTGATTACTTTGAAGGTTGTCAAACACTTAGGTTATTTTATGTTCAAATCCTGTCTTCAGGAAGTTTGGGAATTCAGTGACCCAACAGTCTCTCCTTATTTGGATATACAAATAGCCTAAGTGTTAAATGAGTCAGTGTGAGTGACTAGCGTCTTTTTCTCTCACTGAGTATTAATGTAATTTGATAGGACACTGATAAAACATAAAATTCGAAGTTCATTGATAACTATTACAGTCCCAAAAAAAACAAATTACAAAACAAATTAAGGATAGATGCTGATGAGACGAAAAGTGTACCCGTTTTAAGGGGTCATTTAAGCCCTAATTCGAGTAAATGTGATCAAATATTGCCCTAAATCGTTCCTTTTGTCATTTTAGGTACTTTTGAGAAGAATTATGGAAAACATGCTAATTTGGACGTTTTTGGAGCATAAATGTGAAGAAAACGACAAAGTCTCAAAAGAAGCTGGAAAACCTTCCTGACGGCGTCAGAGTCACAAGGTGACGCTGTCAGCCAACATTGACAAAGGAGTAAAGTCAGATTACACTAGACGCCCTATGAAGAAAACAAGATGTTTACATCTGACGGCGTCAGGTGTTAGAGAAAGTAGGCCGTCAGGTGTAATGCTAAAGAGTGACGACCCAGAGCACATATACGAGTGACGGCGTCAGAAGTAGATCTAGGCCATCCGAGAACCCTAATGACGGCGTCAGAACCCATAACCGACGCCGTCAGAATGTAAAATCTATATATACTTTGTGACAACCGGTAATTTTGGGACCTTTTCTAAATTCACCGCATTATGTTTTTATAAATGTGAAAATTGAGTTATCGATAATCCATTTGGGTTTTGAGAGAATTGCATGAAAAGTTTGGAATTTATGA